>JADLZN010005930.1:0-174539 GCA_018155175.1 Sinocyclocheilus anophthalmus
CAGGGCTCTGGCTGGGCCATTCAAGAACAATCACATAGTTGTTGTGAAGCCACTCCTTCATTAATTTAGCTGTGTGCTTAGGGTCATTGTCTTTTTGGAAGGTAAACCTTCGGCCCAGTCTGAGGTCCTGAGCACTCTCTGGAGAAGGTTTTCGTCCAGGATTTCTGTACTTGGCCGCATTCATCTTTCACTCGATTGCAACCAGTCGTCCTGTCCCTGCAGCTGAAAAACACCCCAC
The DNA here is from genome assembly GCA_018155175.1 of Sinocyclocheilus anophthalmus. Lineage (NCBI taxonomy): Eukaryota > Metazoa > Chordata > Actinopteri > Cypriniformes > Cyprinidae > Sinocyclocheilus > Sinocyclocheilus anophthalmus. The sequence continues at coordinate 239 of JADLZN010005930.1, forward strand.
AGCATGATGCTGCCACCACCAGGCTTCACTGTTGGGACTGTAATGGACAGGTGATGAGCAGTGCCTGGTTTTCTCCACACATACCGCTTAGATTTAAGGCCAAAAAGTTCTATCTTGGTTTCATCTTATTTCTCACCATTTTGGAGTCCTTCAGGTGTTTTTTAGCAAAACTCCATGCGGGCTTTCATGTGTCACTGAGGAGAGGCTTCCGTCGGGCCAATCTGCCATAAAGCCCCGACTGGTGGAAGGCTTCAGTGATGGTTGACTTTCTACAACTTTCTCCAATCTCCCGACTGCATCTCTGGAGCTCAGCTACAGTGATCTTTGGGTTTTTCTTTACCTCTCTCACCAAAGCTCTTCTCCCCCGATAACTCGACGGGCCAGCTCTAGGAAGGGTTCTGGTCGTCCCACACGTCTTCCATTTAAGGATTATGGAGACAACTGTGCTCTTAGGAACCTTAAGTGCAAAAGAAATTTTTTTGTAACCTTGTCCAGATCTGTGCCTTGCCACAATTCTGTCCCTGAGCTCTTCAGTAAGTTCCTTTGACCTCATGATTCTCATTTTCTCTGACATGCACTGTGAGCTGTAAGTTCTTATATAGACAGGTGTGTGGCTTTTCAAGTCCAATCAGTATAATCAAACAAAGTTGGACTCAAATGAAGGTGTAGAACCATCTCAAGGATGATCAGAAGAAGTGGACAGCACCTGAGTTAAATATATGAGTGTCACAGCAAAGGGGTCTGAATACTTAGGACCATGTGATATTTATTTCAGTTTTTCTTTTTTAATAATCTGCAAAAATGTCAAAAATTCTGTTTTTCTGTCAATATGGGGTGCTGTGTGTACATAAGAGGAAAAATTAACAAATGATTGTAGCAAATGGCTGCAATATAAAAAAGAGAGAAAAATTTAAGGGGGTCTGAATTATTCAATGACCCAATGCTATGTGATCTTATATAGAAATGTACACATTTTCTTTTAAAAAACTTGTTTTTTCTCCCCCCCCCCCCCCCCCCCCCAAACTTTTTTGAACACGTAGTCCATGTCAGTAGATAACATGTTGATATTTTTTGTTAGTTTTAAAACCTGCCATGATTTTTATTATTTTAATGTTTATGCAAACAAAAAGTGCATAGTGCTGCAAATTTTTTTTGTCGGCTTTTGTCATAAAACTTGGTAAAATTATTTCAGTGTGTGTATCAGTACTTTTTTAATATTTCCAGCACATTTTAATAATGCTGTGTATAACAGTTTGGATTGATACATATTTAAGAGATTTAAGTACTGTATAACATTGGTAGCTCTCAGCCGCTTTCATTTTTAAAAAGTATCTCCCGAATGAAATAAGGTTGGAGACCCCTGGTCTAAGGGGGCATGCTTTTAATGTGAAGTTATGATATTGGTCTTGCCAGCTATATCTCTCTCTCTTTCTTATTTTAGTCTTTTTGCAGTTTACTGACAGAGCCAGATCATAAACAGAAGGCATTTGCTTTAAGTGTCTAACAGATTAAGACTGGGTGCTGCAGACTATTTCAGAGCCCTTGCTAGTTCATTAATTTATATATTGAATAAAGTGTACTGTAGGGTATTATATGTGGATGTTTTTGGTCCAGTAATTAAAACCTCTTTTCTTTTTTTCCTTTCTGAATTTTGTGGTAGGATAGGAAGTGCCTCATACACAAATGGAAATATTGCCCCTGCAATCTTCATGAAATAATGTTTAAACCTCCTTCCGAATTAATCAGAAATGGCTGATCCGTCCAGCACTGAGAAAAGTACAAGTACCATGTGACTATGCGGTCCATGTGACGTCTGGACAATAATTTCACACCTGAATATTGGCAATAATAATAAACCCCTCTAGGATATTTATTATAGGGCATTTATAATTTAGACACATCGTACCTCACCAATTCAACATTCGGGCCGATAAGCCCCTCTTCTTTAAATTGTATGATTCAAACACTAACTAAGCGTACTGGCTTACTATCTTATCGTATTTATATGCCATTACCGGTGTTATGAGCAACTTTAGTACGTTTTTCTCGTATGTGAATTGGAATTTACCCCATGTTTCTTTCCGGCTTGAAAGGCTTCCGTCTGAGCGAATGATTGGTTAAACGCTACAGTCAAGTGATTGTCTATTGGTGGAGGAGACGTCACTCAGATGTTGTGCCCGCCCTCTGTGTCTGCAGTTTATGAGTGCGTTAGTACATCTAGTGGAAGACCCTTTACACAAGTAAATATTGAATTTTTAATTACTGCTTTTCAAAATACATGTAATCCATTTAAATGTTCTGTTTGATATTACGTAAGCAGTTCACAGTCACTTGCTAAATTGATAGTTGTAGGTAGCACATTTGGCTAACTAACTAACTAACCAACCTATATGTCGATATGCTGTTATTGTGTTCTTCTATTATTCTGACGAATAACTCTGATCTACATGCTTTTCTCTTATTTTTATCAGAGGCAGGAACTGTTGAGCATTCTTTAATAATGATAAAATTGCGTGGTATACAGCTGGGGTTAAAATATCTGAGCTGTGAGCTGTAAGAAGATTGTAGATTGAATCCTAGATCAAACACTTAACTTGGAAATCTGGATCAATAATAATTATTATAAGCTACTTCATTTGTATATGTATCTATTTAATGTGAATGTGAATGTTGCGGTGTAGTAGTGAAGATCTGAGCTAATAACTTTTACTGCAACGTTAGCCATTAGCATGAATTATCTTTGTTACGGTGTGAGCAGTTTGTTGACTCTGTCCAATAATGACCGTGTGTAATTTCATGAATTGACACTTATTTAACGGTTTGGGGGATTCAGATAGATGGAGGTGGGTCTTTAGATGCTTGGTGACAGTACTGTACATATTCTGTATATTCTGGCGTCAGCACCTTTACATGTAAAATGGCATTATCATCACCATTAAGTAATGCATACAGAATAACAGAAAACTCCCACTTCACTATTTTTTGATGGTCTGTTCTACTTTTAATGGCGTTATGGCATTGCCTGATGAAATGTGCATATGTATTTTTCATAAAGGGATACTTAATGTAAAACAGTTTCTTCATTTCTGAAGTGTCGCCTCAAACAGCACTGCTTAGTAAAAAATGTTTATTGTAGTCTGGACATTAAGATCTATCATTTTTTTTGCGTTCCCTTAACACAGTTGTTTCTCATATTGGCAGGGTGTTTGAATTGCAGGCAGATCTACAGGCAGCTGCGTCCCAGCCGCCAGCATGTCTGGCACTGCCACAGTCCTGCAGCAGTTTGTGAGTGGCCTTAAGAGTCGAAATGAAGACACACGTGCCAAAGCTGCCAAAGACCTCCAGCATTATGTCACCACAGAACTAAGAGAGGTAAACTGTGCTACTTTGATATTTGATCCAAGTATTTACATTTACATTAAGCTTCATCAGGAGAGTCAAAAGCATAACTTGTTTCGTAATTTCTTGTTACCACACTTGTTACCACAGACAATCAAGTTATTTGTCCTGCAGTGTGTTTAAACAAGCAAGAAAGGAAACATGTTTACAGTAAAAACACTAGAATAATGGAAGTGTAACTGCATGACCACACACCTTTGTGGATGTACTGCAAGCACTGCGAACAGGATTACTGCCTGAAGTTAATCAATTTAGTACTGTTAGGAGTATTATTCTGCTAGCCTGGTCCAGCGATTCAGATTTTTACTTGCCCTGCCAAAATTTTTCACAAGCCCCACTGCAAGCAAAGAAAGAAAGGAAAAGAAAAAATAGTTGTTTTGGTTGGTTTTGACCCCTGTACACTGTTAAAAATAAAGGTGCTTTAAAAGGTTCTTCCACAAAGAACCATTCAGTCAAAGAACCATCTCTTTCTTACCTTTTTTATAATCTGAAGAACCTTCTTTCGCCACAAAGAACCTTTTGTGAAACAGAAAGTTCTTCAGATGTTAAAAGGTTCTTTATGGAACCATTTAGACAAAAAAGGTTCTTCTATGGCATCGTGAAGCACCTTTATTTTCAAGAGTGTAACCTTGTATTCTGATGTAGAGGTTATGACACCAACATTTTAGATACCAGTTAAATTCTAATCCACATTTCAGGCCACAGCAAAACAGACAACAGATGTAATATATAAAGTTAAACATTAAGACAAAAATAAAATAAGAACAAATAAACAAATTACAAGCAATAGCACAAATAAATACAATAAAACAAAGATACAAATAAAATAAACAGGGCTTTTTAGGAAGATCCAACAGTAGTATTCAGGAAAGAAATACTATAGAAATTCATCAATTTATTTATTATCAAATGTTAAATAAAACTGCATCGACTTCACTGTATATATTATGTATATATTAAATTACTAAATGTAAATATATTAAATATAGATTAGTTACATTAAATCTACAACATTTATTTAGTCAAGAACAGTGAGTGATTTTCGTTTCGTTAGTTTGTAATGACAGATAACAGCAGGCATATTAGGCTTCTGTCACTTAAAGAGCTAATGCACAGATCTAAAATATTGACATAGATGGTTTCAGTGATCTGATCACAAAATGTTTTAGATCCTGTTTCCATCTGCATTTAGTGCTGACCGCTTGTAATTCGATCATCAAAAACATTATAAATACAGGGAGATGCAGAATATGTATTTGCAAGTCCGCAATCAGTCCAGCTTTACACTGCTTGTAGTAGCACCTATGTGACATCAGTCTTTAAATTATCTACATTTGTGGCCTAGTAAATAACAACACGTGATCATTTGTAATTGATTAGTTGTAATTGATTAATTGAGCATATAATTTGCAGTGTTTAACTGAATTTTTGTAATCACTTGACAGCATTACATTAAAGTACACTTAAATATAAACTATTGGGAAGAGTCATGTTTAGTGTGCATTGTTTTTGCTTCTGACTCAAGCTGAGCCAAGATGAAGCCACCACTTTCTATGATGAGCTGAACCACCACATATTCGAGTTGGTTTCCAGCTCAGATGTGAATGAGAAAAAAGGCGGTATCCTTGCCATAGGTGAGTATGAACCCAATGGCAAACGCTGTCTACTTTATATTGTTATTTTTAATGAAGTAGTGGAATATGTAAATTAATGTGGCCTATTTTGTCAGATCTACCTATAATTTAGTTTTTAATTCCATTGAAAGTGACATGTCACCGTTGCATTGCTTGGTTTGAAGTGTTTTGTCAGTTATTGTGTTATGGCTGTTTCTGCAGTGAGCTTGATTGGTGTGGAAGGGGGAAATGCCACCCGTATCAGCCGTTTTGCCAACTACCTGCGCAACCTGCTTCCCTCCAGCGACTCAGTGGTCATGGAGATGGCCTCTAAGGCCATGGGTCACCTGTCCATGGCGGGAGACACCTTCACTGCAGAGTATGTGGAGTTTGAGGTGAAGAGAGCTCTAGAATGGCTGGGAGCAGACAGGAATGAGGGCAGACGGCATGCAGCGGTGCGTAGAAATACTTAACCGCATATTATATTGTCATGGTGAATAACAAGCAAACTGTTCGAAGTTCCAAGTAAAAATACTATTTTTCCAAAAATTGTGCTTTTGACTTGAAAATTTCGGTAACAACCCAAGTAATCCATAAATACAAAGAAAACAAAACAAATAAATTCAGAAATAAAGTTATGTGTAATAAAATTGAATGACACAGGGAAAAAGTATTGAAAACATGAAGAAAGGGAGGTGCAAAAAGGAATGGAAAGCCAAGACACCAGCAGAAATTTATCAGTAATTAGAAGGCAATCCTGCCCCTCGTCAGTGGAAATTTATATTAGCTGGTTCAGTCCCAACACCTACAGTGCCAGGATGATGACGATGAAACAAGGGTGGACATTTCAGCAAGACAATGATCCCAAACACAGCCAAGGGAACTCTCAATTGGTTTCAGAGTGGACGCCAATCACCGGACTTGATCCAATAGGAAAATACGAACTGAAGATCAGAGTTCAGAGAAGAACGGCCCACAAAACGTTCAAGATTTGAAGACTGTTTGTGTGGAAGAATGGGCCAAAATCACACCTGAGCAATGCATGTTACTAGTTTCTCCATACAGCTGTCATTACCAACAAAGGCTTTTGTACAAAGTATTAAATACATTTCGGTAGTTCAATACTTTTTCCCTGTGTCATTCGATTTTATTACACAGAACTTAATTTCTGAACTTATTTGTTTTGTTTTATTTGTATGCATGGATTACTGATGTTATCAACATCTGGTGAAAATTTCAAGTCAACAGCACTTTTAGAAACATATTTACTGGGAAAAATGTTGACGTGTTCAATACTTATTTTACCCGCTGTAAACCTTATATTAGGGCTGTCAAAATGGCTGAAAAACTACTTAAATATTATCAAAATTCGAATTATATTTTGTTTCGTTATATTTTATTATATTTCAGTTAGGGTGAAGAAAAGCTTTTGGCTTCTCTCCTGAGGCCACAAGAGGGCACATCAAGCAAAAAAATTACTAATGCACGTTTCTTCAAAGCATAAGAAAACATGACTATCTGTGAAAAAAAGTGCATAATGTTTAAAATAAGGTTATGAACCAATTATTATTGAATTTGCAAACAACTATAAACAAAACGCACTGTATGTATGCATAGTTTAATACAAAGGGCCGAAAGCCAATCACACAGAACATTTTTCATCTAAAAACACGAGATGCAGTGGGATGGGAAAAAAACCCACCATAAAGTCTCGAGATATATTTTTTCAAAGTTGAACTTGCATTAATTTTACATGGCTTTCTAAACATGCGGCTCTTTTGTGTGAGACACGAGTGCAACGGTGATAGATGTCCCTCTAGAAAATGTGCGAAACATGCGTTCTGTGTGAACGGCTTGGTTTCAGTTTTGATGTAAACAAGATCTTCTACGCATTGATGTTCTCTTTTCCCGCAATATTTAGCCGCATCTAGTGGCTTCAACTGGATAGACTAAGAAAAACATTAAAATGCAATGACATTTACATCGTCATCGCATCTCGTGCGCCGCTGATAAGGCTGCCTGACGGCTGACGTAGACCTAAAATTCGAATGCAACATTTTTGCATTCGAATGTGGATTTTTATTTTACATTTTTTTTGACAGCCCTACCTTATATTAGACTCTCTTACACTTGACTGTTTGTTACTGGTGGCTTTTAGCTTCCTTAACAATACTTCAGTGTGTTGTCCCTTTGCTCTTTTCTGTCTAATGTCAACTGAACCCCCTTTCCACTGTGTTTTTGTTTCAGGTGCTGGTTTTGCGAGAGCTCGCTGTTAGCGCACCCACATTTTTCTTCCAGCAGGTGCAGCCGTTTTTTGATAACATTTTCTATGCTGTGTGGGACTCCAAACAGGCGATCCGTGAGGGAGCAGTATCTGCACTCAGAGCCTGTCTGATCCTCACCACCCAGAGAGAGACCAAAGAGATGCAGAAACCACAGTGGTACAAGGTCAGAATTAAAACACCTTTAAATGTTTTTAAATATGTGCGTGTGTGTGTTATATGGGTATGGGCGCTCACACATTCCATGTATTTTGTTGTCATAAACAGCAAACATTTGAAGAAGCCGAGAAGGGTTTTGATGAGACTCTGGCTAAAGAGAAAGGCATGAATAAGGATGACCGTGTCCATGGAGCTCTACTGATTCTCAATGAACTGGTGCGAATAAGCAGTATGGAGGGAGAGGTAAGAGACTGCTCATGCTACTGGCAGCAGGACACATGTTTTGTGAGGTTTTGCTTGTTCTTTCTTTGTTCATTCTTTCATTGTTTTGATCAGTGCCGGCCCCCGTCACACAGATGGTACAAGCGGTCACCTAGGGCTCTGCCTTAAGGGGAGAGCCCTGCGGCAGCGAGGTTGTCAATTTAATTTTCAACAGACATGTCAACATTGTTTGACATTCAAGGTACCACAAGAGCTATGGAGAGCAGACAGTTCTGCATGCTTTCACATCGCTCTCGCGGTAGCTACTTTAATGTCCTAAACCAATCGGCGTGCAACTTCAAGCCACACACACCTCTGACTGCATAACCAGGGCTGTGTACAGTGCGCCATGTGTGTCGAACATATGAAGAAATCAGTCTGTACGATGACAATTTACCTCAGTAGAACGCATGCATGAGTTTTGCATGGGTTTGAGCCTGTTTACAAACCTGTTGTCCAAAAAAGAGAAGCAGAACATTTATATCTGTTTTTTTTGCTCCTTTCATAAATAAGTCAAGTGTTTGACACTTTGAAAGTGTTTGAAACATCACAGAATGAGGCAGAAAATATATTATTTTATAGTATTCTGTACTGTAATAAAGGCTATGTTGATTAGCAATGGATTATAAATATACTTAATCATTATGAAAATACCCGTGATGGCTTGAAGAACAGAGATAAACCATTTAGTCACAATCGTACAGGTATGTCTAAATTTTTCATCAGTTAAAATGTCTCTATCTGCTTTTTATTCAGCTAGGCGATAGCGTATGCCTTTGTCAATGTTAGGAATTTCCTGGAACGTCATGATTTATGGCTTCTTTGAGTTATGGATTTTGCACTTATGGATTTACTGTGTGAGGGTGCCCTCCGGCTACCAGTATGCATGAAACATTACATTACATGTGTGCACTCACTAATGCTCGCAACACCTTATTTTGGGTAAAAATAGGAATAATAATACTTCTCTCTACGTTTTTCCCCAGTGTAGAGGAGTTTTTTCTCTCTCTCTCAGTGAATGCGTAAGATGTCCTGACAAAAAATTAAGAATTGATTTCTGCCAAAGATTTTTAATCATAATTTACTTTATATAAATCCTTAGACCTCTAAACATTATAGGCCTCCTACATGTTAACAGGTCATGCTGCAGTTTTCTGTAAAATATATTGATAATAATCATTTTGGAATTCACTTAATATTGCCTCAGAATAATCTCTTGTAACGTCATAAAGTCTTGTTACACATTGATGCTATTTTTTATTTATTTGAAATGAAAGAATGATAAGAGAGATTAAAGTAAAGTTGTGGTAGAAATGCAATCCAGACGGTATCTTTCCAGAACCAAAAAAAAAGGATGTTTTGACTGCTGTATACATAGTATTTATTGCTGTAGTATTAGTACTTGTTTTATAAATGCAATGATGTCCATGATCACAGACAGACTTGTCATATGAGGGAAAATTGAGCCACATTTAGTATTACGTTAAATAATTACAGATCCGGATCCAAATGTCTAATGCAATAAAGTTCTGTTCTCTTGGTCAAATTTAAATGAAAGTTTTTACACAGTGCGGCCATTTCTTATTTGCCTAGGGTTGGCGCCCCCACAACCCTACAGGCCGGCACTGGTTTTGTTTTTTTGCTATTTGCTATTTTTGTTTGTTATTCATCATTCATTTGTTTGATGTTTTATTTTTTAGCCTGTTTATTTATTTATTCTTTTGTTTGTCTTTTCAGTTGTTTGTTTGCATTGTTTATTTTTATTTCTTTCATTTTGTTTGATCTTTCAATCAAATAGGACCTCACTCATTGCTTCAATGCTTTTATTCATTGTTTGATGCATTTTTTTATTGGTTCTTTGTTCCCTGCAGCGTATGAGAGAGGAAATGGAGGAGATTACACAGCAGCAGATGGTTCATGATAAGTATTGTAAGGAGCTGATGGGTTTCAGCACTAAACCTCGCCACATCACGCCCTTCACCAGCTTTCAGTCAGTGCAGCCGCAGCAGTCCAATGCTCTGCTGGGGCTGCTGGGATATAGCACACCACAGGGCTTCCTAAGTTTTGGAGCTGCACCTGTTCCCTCCAAAAGCACGCTGGTAGAGAGCCGGTACTGCAGAGAACTGATGGAGGAGCGTTTTGACCAGGTGATCAGTGATCGCATTTACTACTGAAGAGGAAATAACTGTCTGTAGCTAGCTGGTCTCATAATAAGTGGTCCCAGTAGTGAAGTTTTGGAAGAAATTGTAGTATGTTTTTTTCCCCTCCTTTCGTTCTGTTTAGTCAGTGAATTTAGCGTGTGTTTCATGTCCATTAATGATAATTATTCTTCGAACAGTTCACTTCAGAAAAATAATATTTTATCCATTAAGGGAAAGCATAAGTATAATCGGACACAATTATTTGAATTAAGAAAATATTTTTCCTAGGTTTACAAAGGATCTGTCCACTGTTACTGACTAAACAGCCTCCTGCAACAAAAAAACAAATTATGATTTATCACAATGCCATGTGAACAGTATTGCATAATTTTATTTTTGTCTGTAGTTGACATGTTAAACACATTATTGTACACCTCTCAAGCCTTTCTGCCAAAATTGCAATTAATTATTAAGGCTTATTTATGATAAATCTTTAGTGACCGTGCTGAGAAGATCACGTGAATATCTATAATGGTCCAACGTTTCCAAACCCTTAGAGTGACTGTCCAGTTAACTTAGGATTTGGCATGTATTGAAAGACTCTCCTGATAAAAAGTTTTCAACATTGTTTTGATTTGTCAGATTTTAGTTTATATATTTTTCAGGAATTAACCATATTGTCTAAATAACGTCTCTATAGTGTATCAGATTGAAGAGTTTGTTATAACTTTAGACATTTCTTGAAACTGTGCAACTGTGATCAGGGTAAGTTGACGTTTCCCACAGCATAGAAGGATCTAATGAATTTTGTTGCTGTTGCATCAGGTGTGCCGTTGGGTGCTGAAATACAGGACCAGTAAGAATCCGCTCATTCAGATGACTATCCTAAACCTACTGCCCCGACTTGCTGCCTTCCAGCCTCACACTTTCACTGGTACACTTGTGATTACATCCCAGCCTTACTTCCAAAGCTGATGTTTGACTATTTCAATTATTATATATGTTTCCAGTTCAGTGACATTCAGATATTTTTAATTATTGCTTAAGTTTTCAAATACATTGTGGGCCGACTATGCATATTAGCCTTTTTTTTTTTGGCTTCACTTTTTGCTGTATTGATTGGCTATATATTAAAGATTTTTCTTCTGCCCTCAGATCAGTATTTACAGGACACTATGGGGCACCTGCTGAGCAGCCTGAAGAAAGAGAAGGAGCGGACGGCAGCATTTCAAGCGTTGGGGCTGCTGGTGGTTGCTGTGAGGGCCGAAATTCAGCCCTATCTCAGCAAGATCCTGGAGATCATCAAAGCTGCACTGCCACCTAAAGACTTTGCACACAAGTAAGGACCTGCAACCATTCAAATCTAAACTTTGTTAGCGCACAGCTCAAATACAAACACTAGAGGTCTGCAAAAATGTAAGCTGTAAGCCACTAGAGGGAAGTGTTTTATTTTTACCACGGTTACGCTGGTGACCCATACCGTTTAAGCATTATTGAAACTAAAAACATACTATCATACTGAAACAGTTAGGAACAATGTTCAGTAAATTATTATTATTATTATTATTTTTAATTCCTACAATTAAGGTTCCCATAAAAATTGGTTCTCAAACTTTACTTTTTTGTGTTGAAGTATTTTCACTTGATGGCTTGACAAAAGTAATGAAGCCACTTTCAAAATGATCAAATACAATTGTTGGTACATGATCAAGAGATTCCGACACTATGATTTATTATTTCATATTTATTTATTATAGTAGGCTTTAGGCTGTATTTATAATTTAGAGTGTGGTGGAAGTTCCAATCTTGCATTTCCTGGCAAAGTAATTCTGTACATTTAACATTTTAAAATCAGATTATTTTGTCAACTCTTAGTAATAAGACAATTTTTTTGCTTTGCTTGTCAGCTTTTTGTCAGTGCCAAGTCACATGATCAAAGAGTAATATCAAATTTAGCTTATACGTGTTATGACTTTAAATGTGGCTCATCCAATCAGATTTTAAAACTATCCAAGTGTTGCTACTGTTTCACTACTAATGAACCCTTAAGAATGTTGTGTATTTTATTTTCTTCTCTTTTTTTGCCCTCTGTCTCATGTTTTGTAATCTTTTAGGCGGCAGAAGACCATGCAGGTGGATGCTACTGTGTTCACTTGTATTAGTATGCTCTCCAGAGCTATGGGGCCTAGCATTCAACAGGATGTCAAAGAACTTCTCGAGCCCATGTTAGCTGTTGGTCTCAGGTACAGTAGGGGCTAGTTCTTTATTCTCAGTTTCACCTTCACTGTAGTTTCTTGAGATGCAAACTCATAGATACAAATACAATATACAGGATAATGAGATAATTAATAAACATAGTGAGATAATTAATAAACATGAGGCACAATAAAAACAGATATATAGGCACAACATATATTTGTTTTTCAAAACTAATTTGAAACAGTTAAGCATAAGCCTTTAGAACAAAAGGTTTTTTTAAGAGAAACATAAATGCAGTCGATTGTGCACAAACCTTTCACTAGCATTGTACATGCCAGAAGATTCGGGCATGATTTCCTGTGTAATCTTCTTTCTCTGTTCTTCCCAGTCCTGCTCTGACTGCAGTGCTATACGACCTGAGCAGGCAGATCCCACAGCTGAAGAAGGACATTCAGGATGGGCTGCTAAAAATGCTTTCTCTTGTGCTCATGCACAAGCCTCTGCGTCACCCCGGTATGCCCAAGGGCCTGGCGTACCAGCTGGCATCCCCCAGCCTGACCAACATCCCTGAGGCTAGTGACGTGGGCAGCATCACTTTGGCACTGCGTACTCTTGGCAGCTTTGAATTTGAAGGTACACGTTTACACTTGTTTTGTTTTTTTTCTCGGCTATAATGAAACACTATGAGCTTGCGATGAATGAATACTCCATGCTTAACATCAAATCAAATCAAATTTTATTTATATTGCACAAATAAAAACAACAGTAGTTGACCATTGTGCTGTACAAAAAGACAAAGGATAAATATCTAAAAAAGAGACAGAAATAATAAAAAGATCACAAAGCAATTATGAAGGATTTTACATCAAAAACCCAGAAAATTAAACTTTAAAAATCAAAGACAGTTGTAAGCCTGAGAGAAAAGGTAAGTTTTTAACTTAAACTTTTAATTCAGACTCGTGGAAATTAGTTTTTAGATAAAGGGAGACTATTCATTACACAATTTGGACTAGAATGAAAAAGCGTGTCACCCCTCGACTAGCAGAGTTGTTTGTTCAAAAGAACCATATTTTGGAGCAAATACGTTCAGAGCTTTAAAACAAAAACTGAATTTGAAATAAATTTCCTGACACAAACGGCTAGCCAGTGCAAAGACTGTAATATTGGGGAATTATGATCAGATTTCTGTCAAAGTCGGCGCTGCATTTGAACCTCTGACAGATGGGGGGGGGGGGGGGGGGGAAAAACTAATATTGGAGATCATTCCCAATCTAAGAGAATTTACAATAGTCACGTTCGTAAATGATGCATGACGCACTATCTCAAACTCTGCAATGTTTAAAAAACTTTAGACAGTAATGTTAATTGGGAAAAAAATAGATGAAATACAGCATTATCTGCTATCAATTTGAGGGTCAAGAATCAAAAATAAACACCCAGGTTTTTCACAGAGGGTTTTACATGGGGAACCAAATTTCCCAGGTCACCATCTAAAGCACCTGGCACACCTGTGGGCCCAAACACAATAAACTCAGTATCATACATGTTAATGATCAGCTGTTGTGCTCAATGCTGCAAAAGCAAATAGTAAACTAAAGCCTTGCTTTGATCCTTGTCATAGAGCGCTTACACAAATATACACAGGAGTATTTGACAGCTGTTATATTCAAGAGATAAAAAGGGGAGTGAAATTTGCTTTCTGTCTTTTTATGCTAAACTTAACATTATCATGATATTCCCTAAATTATTGCAATAATATTGCTATTTGATGCATCACCCGGCCCTACCCAGAACACCTTAACAAGTGCACAGCAATGCTCTGCAATGACTTTTGTATAGGCTAGCATTACTTACATTTTCTTCAGAAAATATTTTTTTAATTACTGTTTGGTTCATTTTCAGGTCACTCATTGACCCAGTTTGTGCGCCACTGTGCTGACTACTTCCTGAACAGTGAGCACAAGGAGATCCGCATGGAGGCAGCGCGCACCTGCTCGCGTCTGCTCACCCCCTCCATCCACCTGATCAGCGGCCACGGTCACGTGGTCAGTCAGACCGCTGTGCAGGTGGTGGCTGACGTTCTCAGCAAGTTACTGGTGGTTGGCATCACTGACCCAGGTGAGAGAGACAGCTGCTCCATGGTAGCTTATAGATTATGTACAGTATATGCACATTTCTCTAAGTTTATGCTCATAAAATTGATCTATAAGTTGAATGAAATTAAATGAAGGCATACAAATATCTGTATACCCTTCAATAAATTCAACAAACATTGAGAACCTTTTTACTTAAATTAGTTGTTGTCTAATATAACTAGTTGTACTAGTTTTACTGCTCAGTAACTTGCAAAATAGTCTTAAAAACCATTCAGTATCACCCACGCCTACTTCTTTCAATTGATTGTACAAGTTCACGAATCACTACAAATTGCCACATCTATATGAATGACCTTGAGTCATGTTTGTTGCGTCTCACTGTATGAGATGAAGTTCTTATATATTTTGCCAGCTCTTAGACACTTGCATGCCATTTTCTTGCTCTTCTCTAAGAAAACATCACTCACACTTATATCAGGGAGCTTGTTAACTTATAAGTCCATTCTTTTTGAAATGTACTTTTGCTACTATGTTCACACTTAAAACAATGATTTGGTCATCCTTTTTTTTTTTTTGCAAAGAATTAAGTCTCCCTGACAATTCTTTCCAAAGTGGTTTCATTGTTTTAGCATTAAAGGAATAGTTCACCTCAAAAATAAAAATTGTCATCATTTACATCATTTACCCTCATGTTGCTCCAAAACTGTATAAGTTCATAGTATTTTTTTCCCCTACTATGGAAGTCAATGGGGGCCAACAACTGTTTGATTACCAGCATTCTTCAAAACATCTTCTTTTGTGTTCATCATAAGAAAAACTTATACAGTTTTGGAGCAACATGAGGGTGAGTAAATGATGACAGAATTTTTATTTTTGAGGTGAACTATTCCTTTAAGTCTGAGAATTGTTCAAATGACTGTGAAATGCTTTAATTGTCAAGAAATTATTCTTATTCAAATTGTTTTGGTTCACCTGTTGATCATTGGATCATTGGAAATGTTTTATTACGTTTTATTTTGTACATTTCTGGAGGGCGTATTCATTTTTGCAACATAACATTTTATCAGTTTGATAAGAAACTCTTACTTTCTTGATTAATATTGATACGCTTTGTTGGTAACTGATCAACCAGACTGTATGGAACATTATATCTTTAAGTTTTGGGTGTACTAATTTATGTATATGTAACTTCCTGTGATTTCTAGACCCTGATATTCGATACTGTGTGCTGGCATCCCTGGACGAGCGCTTTGATGCCCACCTGGCACAAGCAGAGAACCTCCAAGCTCTATTTGTGGCGCTTAATGATGAAGTGTTTGAGATCCGTGAACTGGCCATCTGCACTATCGGCCGTCTCAGCAGTATGAACCCTGCATTTGTTATGCCCTTTCTGCGCAAGATGCTCATTCAGGTATTTGCTCGTTTTACAGCACTTGGCTATATTTGAAATAGCATTCCACTACTCATACTCATATGTGAGAAACCAATCTTAAGTCGCTGGGGTATATTTGTAGCAATAGCCAAAAATACATTGTATGGGTCAAAATTATTGATTTTTCTTTTATGCCAAAAATCATTAGGCTATTAAGTAAAGATCATGTTCCATGAAGATATTTTGTAAATTTCTTACCGTAAACTTAATTTTTGATTAGTAATATGCATTGCTAAGAACTTCATTTGGACAACTTTAAAGGCAATTTTCTCAACATTTAGATTTTTTTCCACCCTCAGATTCCAGTTTTTCAAATAGTTGTATCTCGGCCAAATATTGTCCCATCCTAACAAACCATACATCAATGGAAGGCTTATTTATTCAGCTTTCATGTGATGTATAAATCTCAATTTTGAAAAATTGACCCTTATGTTTTGTTGTCCAGGGTCGCATATATTTGAAATATCAGGGCTTCAGACTAACATCTTACATGTGAGACTAAACCAGTAATCATAATTTACTGGGTATTGTAAGGTAAATAATGCAGAAGTGGAAGTTTAAGCACCGGCCAAAAGTGTGCTTAGCAATTGTAAATGTCACTGTTTACTACATTAAATCTATAGAAAAAGCTTTCTGTCTTAGTGCATGGTACGATGTGATTTCTCCTGTTTCTTTTGAATTCCTTGGATCTTAAAGCACTGTCTAATAATGGTGTCACTTGGACATGACTGGCCCACAAGTAAACACACCTGCTCTGTCCATCGGATCGCTCTGATCATTGTGCATTATTCAAACAGATAGGGCTGTTGCATTTTTGCTGTTTGCTTGTGGAGTGTTTATGGTTTAATATTTCTCATATATCAACTAAAATCAAAGAGAGTTGGCCAACTTTGTGGTACCAGTATGACCTCAAACAAAGTAGTCTCACTGACAGGAGAAATAATCGCAAAATGCCATTATTTGGTGAAACTCTGGAGTCCTGAGTACATATCTGTACGCATGAAATACCCAGATGACCTACTACATTTGACAAAGTATACAGTGGAGCAAACTTAGTGCTGAGCACTTTCTGAATACTGCAGTGCACACTTCATGTTACATAGGAAATATAAGTACGTTTAAGGTTGTACTTTGATCAACCCCAAACAACCACATACATTACTAAAGAAAAAGGGCACACAGGTACAAGAACCTTCCTGAAGTACCACCATTCCCCAATCCATAGTGTTAACAGATAGATAGATAGTATAGATAAGCAGGGCAAATTACATCAGTATTTAAGTTGGAGAGAAAGCTATTGCAGCATTTTTAAACACATCTTGTTGTTTCTTTAGACAGAATGTGACCATAGTAAGATACTTATTGAATCCACACAGAAGTAGTAGATGGCTTAGGGAGTTAAAATAGGTATTGAAAAAGGTCAGGTAGTGCATTGTGGGCTACAGCATTTCACACATTGTTCTTTTTATGTATATATAGACTTCATACTGTGCACAGTGTACATATGCTGTACACTGCAAAATTGTTAAGAGAAGCTGTAGCCGTTTTTCTCAACCACCAACAGGTGGCAGTCAGTAAATATTTTTCTGCTGAAATGTCTGCTCTTTTGTTTCACTGCAGCTCTAGTCAGCCTGGCCCATCAACAAATTCACTTTTTTTTCTGTTGACTAGCAACTTATGCATATTGTATGGAAACCTTTACATTGTGCTACTGCCCTCTCACTGTCCAATACAATAAAACCCCTTCCAGATCCTTACTGAGTTGGAACATAGTGGCGTGGGCCGAAACAAAGAACAGAGTGCCCGCATGCTGGGTCACCTGGTGTCTAATGCCCCCCGACTCATCCGCCCATACATGGAGCCCATTCTCAAGGTACCCTCACTTTCTCTGTTCTCTTCACGTGTTTTGGGGGTTGTTGTCAAATGTGTTGTAACCTTCAGTAACAGGAAGTTTATTTGTTTGTACTTGGATAATAGCCATAGGTGAGATTCCAAAAGTGTTCCGGCTGATGTTATACATGTTCATTTCAGAATGAAGGTTTAATCTTTCGTGGTTTAATCCACAGCATGAACTTGGATCTTGAAGTGCCCTGTAAACATTATTTTCACATATTTTTAGATAGTTTCTGTAAAACAAACTAAACACACAGGCTATCATTAGAAAAGAGAAAAATATGCCTGGTAATATGATGCATTGTATATATATTATGTAGGATTGGTCAGTAATGTTTTGTAAAGCAGGGCTTAGCAAAAGATCAATTACTGACTCATTCACATAATAATGTGTTGTTAAAGATAAACCCTTTTCATGATGTATTTTTCCAATTCTGTTCTTCACACAGGCCCTCATCTTGAAGCTGAAAGATCCCGATCCAAACCCTGGAGTCGTTATCTGTGTTTTAGCTACTATTGGAGAACTTGCTCAGGTAATGGATAATTTCCTAGCCTGATCTTTTGAAGTCATCTACAGGACCTTTCAGATGACCAGATCTTCCTTCCTACTGCACACTATTTAGGAAACCTTCAGGAGAAGCATCAGAATAGCTCTGTGCAGGAGAGATCAAATATTTGTGGACAACTGGTTGAAGAAGGTGTAGCGAAGATTGGAAGAGAGGAACTGATTTTTTTCAGAAACAAAATATATAGTTATATGTGACTACAATGTTCGGTATTAAAGAATGAATTAGAGCCAACTGAATGAGCGCTAATAAGAATAGAGCAGTCTTAAGGACAAGCGCTGTTGCTTTTTTTTTACCAGCAGTTTTTTCCAGATACTGGAGTTTTATTTTATTTGCATTTAAAATTACATTACACTCAAAATCAAGTCAACCCTGAAAGGTCATTTAATTTGATCAGTTGCAATGCTGTTATGTGTGTCTGTTTCTTTAATTTGTACCAGGTGAGTGGACTGGAGATGAGGAAATGGATGGATGAGCTATTCCCTATCATTATGGACATGCTGCAGGACTCGTCTTCATTAGCTAAGAGACAGGTTTGCTCATTCCCATGTTAAACTTTTGGTCCATCGTTATTTTAAATTGTTTTACTTTGGTAATGTGATCTGAGATTTAGCAATATTATTAAAGGGGTCATATGATGCTGCTAAAAAGAACATTATTTTGTGTATTTGGTGTAATGAAATGTGTTTATGCGGTTTAAAGTAAAAAAAACCACATTATTTTCCACATACTGTACATTATTGTTTCTCCTCTATGCCCCGCCTTTCTGAAACGCGTAGACTTTTACAAAACTCATCGGTCTGAAAAGCGAGGTGTGCTGTGATTGGCCAGCTATCCAGTGCGTTGTGATTGGCTGAATACCTCAAGCGTGAGACGGAAATGTTACGCCCCTCACCATACTGTTGATGCCCTGTCCGGCCGGAGCGATGAGACAAAAACATTAAAACCCATTACAAACGAGGCATTTGTTGCATCCAGTGGGGACATAATTACTGATTATAATGACTTATACTGTCTTTTTACATGTTGCATCGCGCCGCGTAAACATAAAACCCTGTCTGCATTTGTGATCAGAGAAATGACAAACAACAAGTCCTACTCCACACTGCTCAAAACTCACATTTGAATCATCAGTGGCAAATCCTTTAAATGAAAACGTACTTACGTGAGTCAGAACAGCTGGCTGGTAGTCTAACGTTACTCTCCCAGGATCAGGAAACAGTCCTCCATAAAATGTGCCGGCGATCCAAGTTGAAGTATTTCCTCAGCGACCAGCACGGATCAGCTCTAGGCATGACGAAGCAGATATCGTCCTCTTTTGGAAGACCAAACAAAGTAGTTTCGCTTTCACAACGAAAAACACAGCGGCCTAGCGTGAGCGAAAGCCCCGGCTTAGCGTGAGCTGAAGCCAGGCAAGAGTGAGCTGAGGCGGCGGGGTCGTGAACGGCGGTCCCGGCGAAGGAGCAGTGAAAACGGTGAAAGCCGATCCGGCGATCCACAGCACTAAGTTGATGTATTCCCTCAGCGACCAGCACAGATCAGCTCTAGGCATGACGAAGCGGATATCGTCCTCTTTTGGAAGACCAAACAAAGTAGTTTCGCTTTCACAACGAAGCACACAGCGTCTTCACGACATGGCGGCAGCAGCAACACCCCCAAATAATACAGCCGAGAATAAAGTTAAGCTTCTTTCTGTGCGTGAACATGTGGGCGGCATAGGCAAAACTCCCACATAGTGAGGTAGATATGTGAGGGGGCGTGTTAGAACGAGCCATTTTAAGTAAGCGTGATTGACTCTTAACTTTTATAAATAATATATCTTTGGATTTGAGACTTTAATCTTTGCAAATTTACAGATCTTCTTTATGCCCCAAGAGCTTGTAACACTCCAAAGAGAAAAGGAAAAATTTAAATCGCATCATAACACCCCCCCTGTACCTTAGTCAAGTTAAACAAAGTCTTTCAATCCGTTTCAGCAAATTGAGTAGGATGTTTTTTGTGTACCTTTGACTTTTTACATTTTGACAGATTTGTATTTTTATGCACATCTATTTTCCTCCTTGTGTGAAGCAATTTGTTTTTTTGTCTTTTGCAAAGCAATATATGGGTAATGAAAAGCACTCTCCTTTCCACTTTCCTCCTTAACGACAGTGGAAACATTCTGACGTACTTGTGTATTTCAGTAATATTTGGAGGCACTCTAGAGTGCATGCTTTTATTCTGAAAGGTTTTACAGTACTGTTATGAGGTGCGGTCAGATGTCCTTAACGTTTACACAACTTTACACAAGGCTTTCTTTCTTGGTATGACGTTGTCAGGTTCTGCTTTAGCAATCAGGGGTGTTATAGAGTTTGGATGATTTAGGTTAGTTTTAGGTTACCCGAGGTTCACAGAAGCTCATGTAACTAAATACTTTACCTGCTCTGAACTGTGTTTGGGGCTTTATTTGACTTTCTGGATCAATCTTAAAAGTCGTTTTCTCAATAAAACCGCTTAAATGTACAGTGCACTGGTGCACCCAGTAATTTTTCCTCATTAAAAACAATCTAATAAAACTAATAAATGGATAGTGAAGCTAATTAAATGATGCTGCATTTAGGAGTGTTAAAGAGCAAATACAAATCACATTACAATAAATAAAATAGACAAAATGCACAAGAACACCTATCCAGATGGCCGATTCCCTGACATTATTCAATTTAAAAATTCCTCTTCTGTGAGCACTTAGAAAATTATCCTACAAAAAATAAATATATGTTTTTTAAAAAACGAAACTATTCTTATTTCTCTCTTTTCTCTGTTTTCTACTATTCTGGACTATGATTTCAACTCTTATTGCTAGCACTTTATTATTGAATCCTTTTTTTTAAATTGCTTGTTGTATTCCTCGTTTATAAGTCACTTTGTATAAAAGCACCTGCTAAATGAACAAATGTTAATGTACACAATAACACACTGATCATCTTCTCTCCCACTAGGTGGCACTTTGGACTCTGGGTCAACAAGTAGCCAGTACTGGGTATGTGGTGGAGCCATACAGGAAGTATCCGTCTCTACTGGAGGTGCTACTCAACTTCCTGAAGACAGAACAGAACCAGGGGATTAGGAGAGAGGTACTGATTTCTGCTCCTGTCATTGAACGCCAGTTTCCACGAATGTGGGTGCAACAGTTGTTTGAAAGGAAGTGCTTCAGACAGTTCCACCTCACGTCCAGGTTTAGTTATTTTCTAGCAATGATTATTAAATGACCTTAAAAAAGGAAGAAAATGTGTGCAATAAAATAAAGCAAATGGATATGGATAACAGGGTTTATTTACATATGAAGCTTAAATTAAGCTCATTCAGTGGGGACTTGCTAGTTTGGGACCAAATGTTGTTTTGTAGTTGTTAAACTGATGCTTTTCCATAATTTACAGATATTTTTTTGTTTTATTTATTGAGCTAGGTGAATGCAGTCAGCACAATTTTTACAAAAATGTAAAAAAAATATATACTTATTTATGTGTATTTTTGTATACTTTTTTAATGGGGTAAACTAAGCAGTAACATGGGTGTATGCAAAATGAGACAGCTAAAAATTAAGTTTTTGGAAATTATAGTTAATCTTTAAATTTTTTTTGTAAAAAACAGTCAGTTCTTTCCAAAAGATGACACTGTTGTGTGATCATTTTTAGTGCTTATACAAGAGTGTACATGCATTTGTTTAGCTTAAAACTATATGTTATCTAACTACTTGTTATCTATGTTAGATAGAACATTGGATCAATGGAACATGGGATTTGCTTCAAACATTTTGTGGAACACCTCTGTAGGCAGCATACAAAGGTAGGAAGG
Organism: Sinocyclocheilus anophthalmus; assembly: GCA_018155175.1. Taxonomy (NCBI): domain Eukaryota; kingdom Metazoa; phylum Chordata; class Actinopteri; order Cypriniformes; family Cyprinidae; genus Sinocyclocheilus; species Sinocyclocheilus anophthalmus. The sequence continues at coordinate 22,114 of JADLZN010005930.1, forward strand.
CAACATGCTCAGGATGTGAAATGTCTGAATCTAATGCCCATGTCACATCCTGCTCATGTTGCCTTCCTAACTCCATATGCTGCCTGCAATTTATACCCTAGAACAGTGATTCCCAACCATGTTCCAGGAGTATCCCAACACTGTCTACTTAATCAAACACACCTACAGTAATTCAACTCATCAGCTTATTAGTTGGGAACCACTGCTCTTGAATATGAAACCTTTTGCATTTTTAACAGGCTTTTGTGGTTCTGTTCCCTTGATTAGGCCATACGTGTGTTAGGTCTACTTGGAGCTCTGGATCCCTACAAACACAAGGTGAACATCGGTATGATTGACCAGTCTCGTGATGCTTCAGCCGTCAGCCTCTCAGAGTCCAAGTCCAGCCAGGATTCAGGTAATCAGACGCACCTGTATACTTGTTTGAGCATGCATGCCTAGACACAGTGGGCTCTAATCACGCTAATGTGTGTTCACATCAACGCAATTAATTACAGATGCACAGAAGATTTTGCCCATCTAACACAGGCATTCTCCAGAGCAAACAGAGCACATCTTCATACACAAATTTCCCTTTCCAAAGACAGAGCCAGAACTCCTGGCTCAGATTGTTTGGCCTTTCACAAAGCTTTGTACACATTTCATCCTTTTCTTTGTGACTTTCTCATCTGAAATGTTTTTGCTAGTCCATACACTGCCTGTGTACACAATGTCTTTTAAAAGTAGGATTAAAATAGATCAGATTAGAGTGCCGTTTTCATTACAGTCCCACTCGTTTCCCACCCACACCATCTTTTTTCTCATTTAATTTGCATGCGTGCAAAAGTCAGAACAAACAGTTCTCAATTATCAAATAAAGACGTTTCCTTTCCCACTGTTGTGAACACAGTGTCCAAGTACAATGTGTCCACTATTCCTCAGTCCAGAGTCAAAAAATTGTAAAAAAAAAATTTTTTAATACCAGTTAACAGCATCGTGGCATATCATTAGTTACCACAGGAAATTATCTTGTAATATTATATTATTGTTATTATTATAGAAGTTTGTGGGACATTCTGCATTCTGGAGTATAAAAAGCAAAAATAGGTAAAAGCAGAAATATGAAGCCCATATTTTCATTAAAGCGTGTTTGTAATATTTTTCTGTACAAACATGTTAAATTAGTCTAAATCATCATTATTGGGGTCATCTACTGTAGATGGATGAACTTGTAGGAAAACCGAGGGTTCAAGTTAATTGAGTTAACAAAATGCTGCTAGTGAAGGGTTTGGGACTGTGCAAGGTATTGAGGTGAAACAGAAATACTTTTCATTCAATGCTTTTTTGTATTGCTTAATGCAGCGCCTGTACGTACACTAATAACGTTCAAAATAAATCAGTACTATTTAAATAACAAAGTGGGGTCTATATTTGTAAGTTTTATTTTGAAAAGCATGACAATATAACATTGATATTTAACAGCATGCACTGCTTCAAATCAGATGCATCGCAGTTGAACACACCTATTTACTTTTGACTGCCTTAAAAATATTCTGTAGTTTCATGAGCAAAGATAGAAGATTGGGTAGGTCATTGGGTAGGTCATTAAAGCTTCTTATGTCTTTGCCTCTGGTCTCAGAGTATCCAGAGTCCTTCATCTACTGTTACGCAGCAGAGAGAATTAATAGTTTTAACAGCAGGGCTTCATAAAGAAGCTTGCTGCAGGAAGTGTGGATATCTCCCGAATGATGCATTAGGGATAAAGTACAGGTTACCGTCTGGGGCAACTCTGTCTGGGTCTGCACTTTTTCTCTAGTCCCACTTCGAGAAAACTCTCCTTACAGGCAGAGAACTGCCTGCTGGCCCTCTTATTGCAATAATAGAGCAATGGGAAGTTTTATGAGATGAAGGTGAGCTCTGAGAGTGATGATGTTAATGGTGGACAGAAAAAAAGTGTGTACGTAGCTGTCAGGATATTGAATCATTTTGGTCAGTAGCTTTCTTAGAAGACTTTTATTACTGGTATTTTATTTCTTTAATACAAATGCATAATATGAGACTCATGTGAGGACGGAAGAAAACTGAGAAAGACTGAATCCATAAGAACTTTGGCAGCCTTTCTAAAATGATTGGAGGAATCTATTTGCGAAGCTACAGTACTGTGAAACATTTAGGCGCTTGTGTAAAAATTATGTGAAGATGTTTTCAAAAATAATGTTGTTACTTCAGTTAACTTCTATTTACTAAATCACTTCAATATTTGGTATGACCACTAGGGCTGGGTATCGTTCAAAAATTTTCGATATCGATACCTTGACTTCTATACTGGTTCCTGAACGATACTTTTTTCAATACCAATTTTATGAAATCTAATTTTTTTTTAGATAACATTACATTATCTAAAAAAAAACTTTGGTTTTATTTTTCAGCTTGTTGATGTTTATACAAACTCAAAGACTCATCTCCTGAGCCATTGCACAAAGGAACAAAATGTAACCAACACAACAAATCAGTGCAAATGGTTTTAATAAAGCTCAAATAGCTTCAGTTTACACATCTATTAGGCTACATTTACACTATTTAGTGTTCGTTTTAAAACGCATAGCTCAGACAGACTCATCATTTCTATTAATTTTCCACTGATTTACTGATGAGCATTAGCAGCTTCCAGCGCAGTCTGTCTGTGTTCTCTCTTCCATGATTGCTGCTCTGACTCGGAGGTAATAACATATTTAATTTCAGCAACATTACATGGCCAAAACACACAGAAGTTATTACAAACACTCGATGGTGGTTTAAAGTGAGTTTTGAGTAAAAGAATAGTTTACATTTTATAAATCGTCTTATGTAGCATGATGCTACAGTTTGCATGAATGGTCAACATAACACGCGCTTTCGGTCGTGTAACGTTAGTATGAACGGACATCTGCACATGATCGGAACTCCATGCAGCTCCCGCGCTACTCTCCATTGGAAATAAATGACTGAATGACCGGTCTGTCGTTTGTCGTAGATAGTGGAAAGCCGGCTTGAAACGCAGTGGAAACGCCAGTAATGACGAGGATCGTTTTCATTTTAAAACATAAACGCACCAGTGTAAATGTAGCCTTACATCTAAGGGGGCTGGGACGCATTCACACTACAGCCTCACGTGTGTGCCACATCTCTGAGTGTAACCGGTGTGAACTAGTAAGTGTGTTCGACTTGACCTGGACCGACAGTGGACCTGCAGTGCAAACCGATCGGTGTATTACAGTACCACGAGAGCTAAAGAGAGCAGACTGCTTTCGAATTGCTCTCGTGGATGTCAAACACTGATCGATCTGCGTCGCACCTCTTCTAGTCGAAAACACCGGCTTGTGCTGCAGGCTTATTGGCTCACTGATGGGATTAACCCCTTAGGTATCGAAATTTGGTACCGAACGACAAGACGTTTTTCGATACTCGATGGTATCGAGGCAATTCGGTCGGTGCCTAAAAAGTATCGAACTTGATACTCAGCCCTAAATGACCACCTTCTGCCTCAAAACAGCTTTTGTTCAAGGTACATTTCCACACAGTTAGCTTTGCAGGTAGATTACTGCAAATCATCTTGGAAATGTTACCATTTCTTTTTAATTTAGTCTATCACAGTCTTTTCATGTACTGACTTGACTGACTAGTACAGGAAAGACTGTCAGAATATTTTTTTGGTATAATATTCTGCCCAGATTGGGGGAAGAATGCATATTTGAAGCTAACAAAACATCATGAAAAGCATATGGTTCTGGGCGTCTTTATGCACTTTATATTACCATAATGGTCCTAATAAGTGTGCAGATTGTTTTCTTTGCAACTGGCTTGATGGGAGTTCAGCACTCTGCGTCTCGTTTTTAATGCACGGTGTATTTTAAATAGTTCTTTTTTTAAAGAGTCTGTCTGTTGCATTCATTTCCGTCTTTCATGCTCGCTCTCTAAAACGAATGAGTGAGTGGTCACAGGAGTATGTTAACAACAGGTAGAAACAGCAACGTGTCTTGGCTGACTGCTTGTGATCAGATCTCCGACAATTTATATTAATACCGGGTGGAATAGACACCTAGAGTTGGGTACTGAAACCCGGTACCATATGGTACCTATGTAACCCGGTATGTACTAGAACCGAATCCGAACGCAGATTTTGGTGCCTCATTTCGGTGCCATGCCTGAGCGATCAAGGCACCGGAACCGTTTTAAAAGTATCGATTTGGCACCGGTATCGACAAAAAAAAAAAACGATACCCAACCCTATAGACACCCGCTGTCTGCCACTGTAAACCAAATGAAAGGACTTGAAACCCTTAAGCGCAGGCAAACAATTCCAGGTTGCCTATTAACCCCACATCAAATGGCACATATATTTTAGGGCACGACCTGCTGTGTATGGGAAACAGATGACTGCATTACGTCATTCAGATATATACACACACTCACACACAGATATAGTTGTTTTTCACTGAGGTGTGTGTGGTAGAGTTTTATGAATGTAGGAAGCGGTCAGTAGCAGGCTGCGCTGCCTCCTGTGTCACATAGTGTACTGTAGTAAATCCTGCAGTTTACTAACTCCTGATATCTTCATGTTTTTTCTTCCTTAAATTACTTTTTAAAAGGTGTTGGGAACATGGGGCAGTACCCTTTCAAAAAATACACATTCGTACCTTATTTACCTCTGAAGGGTGCATTTTAGTTCCTTAAAGAGATCCCCGGGTATTAAGACATGTATAGCTTAATATAACATAAATTATGTCTCTTATTTAAATATATAGTAGAAACCCCATGAAAGATGTATGTTATTTAAAAAAATCGACATGGTTTTTGGACCATGGGGGTCGCCATTATTTTATGTGCACACTACATTCTGCGTCGATGACGTCAAATGGTTGCACTCGGTGAGCTACTGGCGCTTATTTCTATAGTCTTTGGCTTTTTACTGCAACACAACTCGGAATACACAACTCAGAAAATAAAATACTTATACGATATCACATTGTGTGACTTTTGGTTGTAATTTTCAGTCGAAGGGCAACAAGAGAAGCAATGCAAGACTTCACAAGAAGAGGAGAAAAGAATGGGAAGATGCCTGTGGACGAATAAAACTTCCTAAAGACCCGCTTCTTTTTTCACTCCACTTTAGTCCTGATGCCTTTGAGTCTTTTAGTAGACCACAGCTACTGAAAGAGCTTACAAACAGCTGAGAAACGCTATGCCATCCTGTAAACATGCCAACGCTAATCATGACGCACGGCAGCTAGAGGAGTTTCTCAGCTCAGATTTTCCTCGAGATCCGGGACGTTTAGACTCCATGTGGGGAAAAATCGATGGTACAGCATTTGGTTTAAGCCTATGCTTATCCATCTCCAACTGTAAGCTCTTTCAGTAGCTGTGATCATCATAACAGTATTTTATTTTCCGAGTTGTCTATTCCGAGTTGGGTTGTGGTCAAATTAGCAACAGGTAGCGGCAGTAGCTCATCAGAATAATGGCGCCCCCATAGTCCAAAATATGTATAAAACGATGTGATTTTTAAAATAACAAATATTTAATGGGTCTTCTACTACATATTTCAGGAAGAGACATCATTTACGTTATATTAAGCCATACAAGTCTTAATACCCAGGGATCCCTTTAAAGGAGACATATGCCCCTTTTTACAATATGTAATATAATTCTCTCTTGTGTGCCCAGAATGTGTCTGTGATGTTTCAGCAAAAATTACTAGGGATGCACCGATCCGATACTCGGTATCGGCTCCGATACTGGCATCCGATACCCATATAAAGCACCATAAAGTTTTTGTGCACTATATTCCAAGCATTCTGAAGCCGTTCCATAGTTTAATGTGAGGTACAGATGAGTATTTAAGTATTTAAGTTCACGTAAACTCCTCTCTCCGCTGTGGCTGTCTGTCATTCTCCATTCAGCATTCAAACTGCGTGACGTGTTCGGTTACGACAGTGATAATAATAAAAGTGACGTGACATGTGGCCAAGTAAATGCCCCTTACTAGGAATTAGTGCTCTGCATTTATCCCATCCAAGTGCACACAAAGCAGTGAACAGCACACAAGTGAACACACACCTGGAGCAGTGGGCAGCCATTTATGGTGCGGCGCCCGGGGAGCAGTTGGGGGTTCGGTGCCTTGCTCAAGGGCACATCAGTCGTGTTATTGAAGGTGGGAGAGAGCACTGTACATTCACTCCCCCCACCTACATTCCCTGCCGGTATGAGACTCGAACCCGCAACCTTTGGGTTACGAGTCCGACTCTCTAACCATTAGGCCACGACTTCCCACAAGACAATGAAACTCTCTTCAAGCGCACAGTAACTGAAATTTAAATCTGTTAAAAGAAAAGGCTCAATAAACAAATCGCACAGATTTAATACACTATGCATCAATATCTCTTCTCTTTGTGCTTTCTATCCGGAGCACTGCGTGCTGTGACTCCGTGTTGCTTCAAGTGCATCATTCTGTGCACGGGATGCGCATAAAAGCTTTGTGCCTCTCTGTACTGGAGTGGAGCCTTTCATATTATAATACTTTTGGGCAATGAAAGATTATTAATAGCCTTTCTTGTTCTGTCCTATCTATCATATGTTGCTGCCTCCATTACTGTGCTATACATTTAAAAGAAATGTCTTTTAATTTTATTGTATATATATATTTAGACTACTTGTTTTCATGAATGTATTTTACAACAATACAAAGAGCAATGTAACATTTTACCAGATTTAGTCCTACACTTATTCACTTTTATTTGTTCCCCACTAAATAATGTTATTTCACTAAATGTTTAGATTTTATAAAATTATTGTGCATTCATGATTTTTCTAGAATAACTTTTGCTGCTGAATTATCCACTAATCTAGTTTATAATAGTATTTTTTGTCATAGATTATGATTATATATATTTTTATTTGTTATTTTTCTTTATAATTAAGTTGTCTGTATTTAGTAGATTGTGTTTAACACTTAAAACAGTGATGATCAGGTCACCACACTGAGGTATAGAAATTCTACATTGATTTTTTTTTTTTAAAACAGTGCTGGTATTGGATCGGTATCGGCCAGTACTCAGAATTTTTGGTATCGAATCGGATGTGAAAAAAATGGTATCGGTGCATCCCTACAAAATATCCCAAAGATAATTTATTATATCATTTTGAAAATGCCTATTTTGAGTGGAAGCAGAAACATGCTGTTTTTCGGGCCTGTCTCTTTAAATGCAAATGAGCTGCTGCTCCCCGCCCCCTTTTCCATAATAGAGCTGCAAAAAACATCTGTTTGGTTTTGGTTCTGATTATCTTGTTTATCGCGCTGAAATCATGCGTTTTAAACCATTTTAGCTTAAACTTCTGAAATATGGTTTTTTGAGTGCACACGGACAGAAAGCGGCTGTCACAAAGTTAAAACTAACTAAGACTAAACTAAACTAAGTTCTCATTCACACACAAGTTTACGTTAAAAACACACATGAGTTACAAAACCAGTCGGTTATGTCTGTGAAGGTAAACCGCTGGGAAATAAATTGCATGTTTATTTTAGATCTGTGTGGCAGCAGCAATATACAGTAAATAAATCAATAATCACTACTCTCTTTTCTCCTCTGAGGCTGGGACTGTAAATAGTGTTCTGTGCTCGTATGTGCAGCTAAAGACAGAACCGTTAGTGTGTTTTGCTCAAACTTTCACCATGGCATTAGAGCTGGTACACTGTTGTTACTTGCGAAATCAAATGACGGCGCCGTGGGTGGAAATTTACAGATTTAAAGGCCGGTAATATTATAATGAGATCCCTTTGCCACATCACCAAGGGAGCGAAATCTGACGCGCTAATTTTTTCAGACGCTTGCAGAAAAAGACTTACCAAAACAAAGTTACTGGGTTAATCTTTTTCATGTTTCCTTGGTTGGTAGATGCACCGGGGACCTAATTATAGCACTTAAAACCTGGATAAGTCAGATTTTCATGATACTTCACCTTTAAGATATGAAATGTACCTTTTTGTGTATGGTTGTATGAGTGTATTACTTTACTAATTTCACGGTTGTATTTCAAACTTAAGGTAAGCAAACAACAAACTCTGACCACCCACATGAAAGGCTTAATATTCTTTCTGCGAAATATAACGACTTCTGTCACATTTGACGTTTCAGCTGACTACAGTACCAGTGAGATGCTGGTCAACATGGGCAACCTGCCACTAGACGAGTTTTATCCAGCAGTTGCCATAGTGACGCTGATGCGCATCCTGCGTGACCCGTCGCTGTCCAATCATCACACCATGGTGGTGCAGGCCGTCACCTTTATTTTCAAATCGCTTGGACTGAAATGTGTGCAGTTCCTGCCTCAAGTTATGCCCACCTTTCTCAACGTCATCAGAGTGTGTGATGCCAGCATCAGAGAGGTACGCTGCTATCACAGAAATGAGGTGGTACTTTCTTCAAAAATGATTTTAAATAGAATGTTAAAACATAAATCAAATGAAAGCCAGAGTGCACAAACATACTTGTTGATGCTTTGCCAACACATTGCAACACTTAACCTGTTTTTTTCCATTTATGAGGTGTATTGTCTAAGTGAGAATAAATCAGTAATGTTTGACCAGGTTTCCATAGAAGTATTCAGGTTTATTAGATGTTAGGCTGGGTCAACAGAATTATTGGCATAATGTAAATTATAAAAAAACGTTGTTTGACTTGTCCCTCCTTTAAAAAAATTAATTAAATAAATAAAAATAAGGTTACACTTAAGGCAATTACAGTGAAAGTGATTTTTTTAGATGAATTAGTTTTGAAGGATTTATATGCAGAAATGTGAAGATTATAATTTCATAACAGTATTTAATTCTTCTGTTAAAACTTGTATTATTTGAGCTATAAAGCTGTTTAAATTAAAATCAGTTGAGCTGAACTTCAATATGGAAGTTTTGTCCTAACAAAATTAAAATCAAATGCTCAAATGATCAGATAATAAATGAAATACTCCTAGCTTCTCAAATTAAATGCTTAAATGCAATTTCATTTCCTCATTTGGATAAGCATAACCCGTAACAAAAACAAATTTAAATATTTTGATGACTTGGCAAAGATTGCCATTTAAACTTATTCTTATTTAGACCAAAACTCATCCTATATCTATCTATAGCTCCTATGTCTATCTCAAGCTATACCTTGAAGTTGTTTTTTACTTATGGCTGGGATATTTAAAAAATGAAACTCATAGTAAAAACACCAGTCATCATATTTAGCATACATGACTATCATCATGTTTATGTAAATGCTAAAACAGCAGCAACCTGGTTAATTTGATAAAAAACAAGCTACCAAAATTCTACTAGCAATGCCTTACAACATAGTTGCATTTTTATTGGTCTTTCTCTGACCTTCTGTTTTCAATCTTAAAACTATTTAAAATTTTATACAAGGCTTTGTCAAAACAACTACAAATGTTTATCTTGTGAAGCTTTACGATCAAATTAGTTTGATATTTCATTTTCATTATCAATTCAGTATAAAACTGTCAATTAAACTGTTAATCAGTTCTCAAATGATAAATCAAATGCTGAAATTGACATTTCAATAGACAAATCACACGATCAAACATGGGCTGGTTCTATATAACTTCTGAGGATCAATAGTTTACCCACTTGCTTTGCTGCTTCAGAAGTCAGTATCTACTGTCAAGTTTTTAAACCACATACCATGATGCTTTGTGCAGCTAGTAATTGTTTCTTGTAATTAGTGCATTATCACTTCTAACATTCCCCCAAATCAACCACAGTCATCAAAAATAATCAAAAACATAAAGTGCAACCAGCATTGTCCAGTTTACACACAAATGACTCTTATGAGCTGGGGTTCACAAGCTTTCTCAAAAGCATACAAGCCTGTTAGTTTTATGTGAAGTTCTAAGGTTTGTAAATAATTGGTGTGGTACAATTTCTCAAACTTTAAATTTCATTAAACCATCATATTAGCTTTGTGTCAAGCTCCAGCAGACTCTATATAAGGAAGCAACTGTGAAGTAGTCTAAATGGAATATGTAACTAGATTCTGCTTTATAGAGAACATTCAGGATTAATTAAATATGTAGTCTACATAGGAATATCGATGGTCTTCGTAACTTGGGACAAATAAATAACATTGAAAATCCATTGCACTGGCTCGGTGTCGGCACCCCGAGGGGCCCTGCTCCAGCCACTGTGGTCCCTGTGCCCCCCAACTTACAGATTCTACCGATTTAATTGATGCCTCAGGGGACCTCTCAATTGAATTTAATTCAACAATTGCATTGTCTGTTTCAGCAATTGATTTGTGATCTGTTTTACTTTTTACTTTTAGTCATTTAGCAGACGCTTTTATCCAAAGCGACTTACAAATAAGAAAAAGTAATTAAAACTAAAAGCTAAAACTCTAAAAACACACACATACATACATACATACATGCATCATACACACATTTAAGAAAATAAAAGAAATTAAATAGAAATGACAAATGCATACAACATTCAAAACTAAACATTTAAATGAAAACCAAAAAATAAAGCTAAAAACAATTCAAAAAATTAAGAACAAAAGGTATGAGTATAATAATGATTCAAACATAACTCTAAGCCAAAACACCAAAAAAACAGGATACATCTGGTAGTATACATAAGTATTATATATAGATATATATATTTATTTATTTATTATTTCTTTGTGTATGTTGAGTACTGAAATAACTCAAAACTAGAAATAAAAACTAAAACTTAATAAAAAATCTATATAGACATAATAAAAAAATAAATAAAATGACAACATTACTACAACTAAAACTAAAATAGATAACTAATACAAATCAAACTACATTAGTTTATCAGTAATCCTAAAAAAAAACACTGAGCCAAACACACATGCTAAAAAAAACAACAACAACTTAGTAAGAAATGGTTATAAAAACTGAAACAAAAGTGAAACAAATAGTAGGAAAGAGGAGAAATAAAAAAGCGATACTTATCCTTTGCCGGTGTCCCTGCCCGGTGGAGTCGCACGGTAGAGTCGATGGTCTTTACACTCTTCGGTCTTCTCACAACTGCTTCCCCGAACTTAGTTTCTGTTTTATTCGTTTAACAAAACTCAAATTGAATTCAGCTGAACACACTTTCCTGTTTATCACAACAAATGGCCAAGCAAAGCGCACGACACTGACAAGGTACGCGGTACAGTACGAGACCAAACGCGATTTGAACAGTTAATCAGTTGAACACTGGATCGATAAATGAAATATCACAAACATTGTATTTAATTCTATTTCTCAAATGAGTAAATTAAATTTCATTTAACATTTGATTAATAATTTTTGCTAAAATTTTGAAATTTGTATTTATTATTTGATCATTGGATTTAATTTGAATTTTCTAAAGTTAAAGAATTTTAAATTAAAATCAATTTAAATTCTATACCTTGAGCCTACATCAAATCAAGTTTCATGTACAGCCATCTGATTTTTTGTTGTTGTACCTCTCCTGCCATCTCTTTTTCTATACATCTTTCTCTTATTTTTCATCTCTTTTTTTCTTTAGTTTCTTTTCCAGCAGATGGGCATGGTTGTGTGCTTCGTCAAGATCCACATCCGGCCATACATGGATGATATCTTCACACTGATCCGGGTGAGACTTATTCACACATCTTCCTGATTCTCATCTGAAACAAAGTATTAGGCCACAAAGACAAAAATGTGCACTTGATACCCTTAAAAAGGCTTGTTAAAAATGTTTTTGTCTTTTCTTTTTTTGCACTTAAAGTCAGGGGATGTTAGTCCCATTGAGTGGACTAGACAAAGACGTGTTTCTTTTGTTTTAATCCCTGCTGTCACCCTGCAGCCTAAAATGGGTACCTCAAAGCCCAAATAAAACTGCTGGCCTAGTGTCTTTAACACTTTGTCCTTTTGTGGCTCTCTTAGTACTCAACCAGTAGAGAGTACTGGCTGCTTTATGAAGGTGCTTAATTTCCACTTGCATCATCACTACTCCCAATTCAAGATTTTTTTCGCTGCTGTTCAGCACCACCGTTGAACTTGACATTGAATCCATAACTCTAAAATATTTATTAAATTATTTGTTACTATTATTTGGTAATTCCTTTATTTTAATTTGTATTATTTTATTTAATGCGCATAATGTTTGCAATGAGTAGTTGTGCAAGAAAGCATGTATAACAGAGTTTGAGTGTTTTCACAAAAAACTACAAAAAATACAAAATACAAAAAATACAAAAAACATTTTTCAGTATAAAAAATTGGATTGCATCTTGGTCATGTTGGGAACAGTGCGATATACTGTGTTTTCTCTTCTGCAGGAATACTGGACTCCAAATAACCCCATGCAGAACACCATTATTTTGCTGATCGAGCAGATTGTGGTGGCTCTAGGCGGAGAATTCAAACTCTATCTGCCACAGCTCATCCCACATATGCTGCGAGTCTTCATGCACGATAACAGCCCTGGACGTAGTGTCACTATCAAGGTATACGCACACTCGGATATGAGTGTTAAAGTAGCACTTCTAACTAGGATTGCTAAAAAATTAGACTCGCTGCAGACCGTGTAATGTAAAAATCATGAGGTAGTCTGACAGCCCTCCAACAACGGCGTGTCTCATCGTGTCGCTGGTTAGCCTCTGGGTCTGCCTGTGCACGTTCATGTGTTTTGGAAGAGGCATGGCTTTGCAGGGAGGGTGGGATCATGCCTTCAAAGCTAACTTGCTGTTGATTATGGAAGAATATTTAGGGCAATTTTCAAAAGGAATTGCAAATTTGTATTTTCAGTTGCGTTTTCCACATGTGGATGCATAAATTGTGACATAATCCAAACGCAATTGCAAATCTTGCATTACCATTTCCGAAATCGCCTACCATACCTATAACTATTTCAGTGACTCCCGAACACCGTAAGGTAAAGTTGTACTTCGGTGTAATTTGCATACATATTTATTTCTGAAATGCTGGAAAGTATTTAACATAACAATATTTCATAACTGCTCCACCACAAAAAGAAAAAAAAGAGAAGCACGTAAACATTCGAAATGGGTCTTAATTATGGCAGCACCAGGTATGCAATACAATTTTAAAATGTGTATTATAAACGGATATATATCGCGTATAATTATATACAACTGTAGCGCGTCTATTTTCCTATTTTTAAACAGGAGATTTAAATAATCAAATAAAAAATAGGATTATATATTATAAAATATGCTTGGAATAATACGAATACATTTTACATAAGTATTTTTAAATACATTTTACACAATAATAAGAATTAATTTGTAAATTAAATTCATTTTTTGTAAATACAAATTTGTAAATAAAATTCAATGGAGGAGCTGAAATCAGAAAGTCTAAATCGGCTTTTTATAACTTTATCAGTATCATTATTAATACATTACAGTTATGATGCTATATGTAAACAACCTATGTGAGTATATATACAAGGTCTGGAAGAGCTAGAGGTCTGCACGGGCTTTAAAGTGAAGCCCGAACCCGGCCCTTACCCGAGATCGTCTGACCCGACCCGACCTGACGTTAAATTTAGAGCCCAACCGACCCCCCCCCTGTCGGCGCGAAAATCTTTTTTTTTTTCACACAATGAATAGCCAATTTTAAAAAATGCTGTATTTCATGATTGCATGCAATGGTCAGTAAGCAAATACATGTAAAGAAACAGAATCATTAAGGCTCGGCCAGTTCACAAGTCAAAAGAAAAAACACTTACCAGTTATGAAAGTTTATGAACATCAGGTCCAGCGGTCACATAAATTCTGCCGAGTTTTTGAATGGTTGTATACGACAAGACGATAATTCTTCCATCGTGCAAATTATGGTCATTTTCGTCAGTTAAGGCTCGTTAGCATTCGGCCTACTTTAAATCAGACACAGAGATGCAGTGAGGTAAGATTACATTTATTTGAATTAATTAGGCTAATTATATAATTATGTGACTTAGAGAGAGAGAGAGAGAGAGATGAAAGTTGCGTGTGTGAACCTGCGGCTGCGTGTCTCTCTACAAGCAATGAGGCTTAGTTCCTTCAAAAACAGCGATTTTACCCCCTCATTGCAGAGAAATATAACGTTGCGAGTCAGTAGCCTGTCGAAGCTGTTTTACTAATAAAAGTTACCCGTGCTGTGTTGTCATGTGCAATAATGTGTGTGCGTGCGTCTATGAAAGCAGCATAGCCTGCATATAGTTTTAGTTTAGCTATAAACCCGAGCCCGACCCGAACCCGAAGCTATTCATAAAAAATTAACCCGAAAGTATTTCGGAACCCGTCGGGCTCGGGTCGGGTAGCAGACCTCTAGGAAGAGCTCACAAAATTCTGCTTTTGGCCAATCATAAAGTTTTTCCAGAGCTCAAGAGATTACACAGTGCTGTTTACAGTAATAATTTTAATTTTATAAATAAACATGCCCTAGATGGGCGTCTTTGACTGTTGCACTGCGTCTAGCTGTGAGGTGAGTCACATCTCGAGATCCATTCTTCTTTTCCATTCTTCAGTGGCTCTGTGTTGTATATTATTGCGCAGCATCACTAATTTTTAAAAGCAATACTGCATTCTGTGAGATCAGCCCCTTACATCTGTCATTCAAAAATCTAAAGCGCTTTTTTTCTAAATCGTGAGTTTATGGATATTTTGGTTCTAATGTGTGAATGGTATTTTAACGGTAGAAAGATAAAACACTGTTGCTTGTGTGAATTGCACATTTGTGTTTTTACCAAAAAAGTGGATCTGGACGTTTTACGGTAATTTACCAAATTCAGTGTGTGAAGGAATCTCATGTCTGCTGTCTGTGACACCTGTTTCACATTATTTCAATATGTGCTGAGTTCACCTTCAGGTGTCAGATGATCTCATCTCATATAAAACCTTCTTACGTGCCTCTCTGATGACCAGCGTACCCTCGTTGAATGTACTGTTCCCTTCTGTCTGATGATCTGTATTTCAGAACTATTTTATTGTATATAATTTTTTTGCATTCATAGACTAGTGAATACTAAAATAATATAAAAGATAATATAGTGTTTTTCTTTTTGTTATTAGTAATAGAAAGGCAAAATCTTTTACTTATACATTCATTCGTACATATGAATTTATTTAATTGAAATAAGTGTGTGAATATCTAATAAATATTTAATTACAAACCTTGCAAACATTAACAAATCCAGCTGTTAAATCCTCTGAAGTTTTGTAATTTGTGTAAAAAATATCTGTGGTGGTCCATTCATGTGAATTGGATGCATAGAGAGTTAAATTATACTATATGAGTATAGAAAATTGGTTGCCTTGGACAACAGTTTATGCACAGAATGTCTCAGAGTCAGCCAGGTATTTCCAAAAAACATGTAATAAATCAAGCTAATTTGCAGCAAATTACATATATAAATGTGTGTTCCTGGCCAGACTGTGACCTGTGAAAATCCCCCTTCACACTTCAAAAGAAAGTCTTCCCAGAGCTCCTCAATCATTAGACGTCTTCTCCGCCAGTCTTCAGCCCCTGACAGATGTGTGTAGCTACTGGCCAAACCCACAGATCCCACTCAAGTAATTCAGCCCTACATCCACATGAGTCCTCTCTCTCTGGGGAGCCCATAACCACCGTCTGCATCACTGGGAGCACTGAGGTCACCCTGAAGGAGCTCTTAAACTGCCTGACAGTTGTTGCGGGACAGATAAGAAAACAAAAGCTCAGTCATTCACGTGAGCTGCTGTCTAGATTTGGACTGTTTCCCCAGAGCATCTAAAACAAATACGTTTATTTAAAAGATGGCCACCTCGTAGCAATATCTCTCTAAAAGGTTTTTTAACTTTTTGCCACTTTGTTTTATTGATTGCATTTGGAAAAGTATTCTTGAGTCGTATTTCATACTAATATAAAACAATGATAATTCATTTTTGCATAAATGAAGTCTGTTTTAGTTCTGTTGAAGTAAGTGTATGTATTTATTTATAGATTTCTAGGGGCGGTCAGTCCCCCCCACCCGATTAAAGTTCTTATCTATTAACACATGTTTCGAGTAATTAATAATTAATGCAAATTAATCACACATCAGTTTGGGCTGAGAAATTACCTCTGAAAAGATTATTTAAAGATATTTTTGTGTTAAATGAGAAAGTATCAAGTAGACATTACAAATTGTAGCTTTAGAAATATTTTATTTGATTCAACATAAACATTTATTACATGTAAACATTTAGGCTACAACGGCCTAACTAACATAAAAGAAGATAATTTGAGAAACATCTCAGTATTGTTTGTTCATACAATGGAAGTCATAGTTCAAGTTCAAGTTCATTTTATTTGTATAGCATATTTACAGCAGCAGCTAGGCTGACCATAGTGCTTTACAGGAGAGAAATTTATAAAAACATACACAGAAAGCAAGCCAAATAAAAAATATGAACAACCCATTAAAAAATTACCGAATAACAGTAATCAATACACTAAGGAAAACGGATGGGACAGGCAGAGAAGGGGCCATTCTAATTTCTAAAGGCAGGGTATTCCATCCCTAAAACAGCTTTAACAGCTTTGTTGGTAAAACAGCTTTGTTACCAACAGTCTTCAAAAATACTTCCTTACATTTAAACTTGTGATATTTGGGACAAAATCAGCACTCGTGTGATATTGCTCTTGCTGCTCGTGTGATATCGCTTATGTGATATAAATATGAGACAGAAACTCATACAGATGCATTTTTTGCACCAATGTCTTGAATTTTAGGGCATAACTGCATTTATGGAGTTGTGGCCCTGCATCGTATTTGTCAACAGTCAACTGTATGAAATGCAAGATGATGTACAGGTCTGGGGCCAGTGCGTTAACTGTGTTAAAATATTTTAATCATGTTTTTTTTATTTATAACTAATTAATTAAGTTAACGCGTTAAACTGACAACTGACTATTTGACTAAATGAGCCAAGCTTGTTATGTCTTGCTTGTGTGATGTCTGCGACTGGCCCTCCACTAACCTCATAAACTGAATTATTATTATTATTATTATTAAATTATTATTGTAGTTTTTTGTTTCTAATGCTGTCAAGCTTTTCTTTTAGCTTGTTTGGATTCATCATTTCTAAGTTGGATAATAGCCAAAGAAATATAAGACAAACACTTATTAAGCTTCATTTTTGTTTCCTTTTCATAATTAAAAGAGGCAAAGAAGATGAGGGGGTTTGATTTATTTGGGACCCTGGAGCACAAATCCAGTGTTGAGTCTCTGGTGTATATTTGTAGCAATTGCCAAAAATACATTGTATGGGTCAAAAGCGTTGATTTTTCTTTTGTCAAAAATTATTAGGGTATTAAGTAAAGATCATGTTCCATGAAGATATTTTGTAAATTTCCTACCATAAACATATCAAACTTTTTTTTTTTGTAATATGCATTGCTAAGGATTTCATTTTGAAAAGCTTTAAAGGCGATTTTCAAATAGTTATAATATTAATATAATATTGTCCGATCCTAACAACCCATACATCAATGGAAAGCTTATTTATTCAGCTTTCAGATTATGCAATCATCTCAATTTTGAAAAATTGACCCTTATGACTGGTTTTGTGGTCCATGGTCACATTTATGATTAATGTGTTCATTGCTACAGTATGTGCATGACTCTTCGAAAATGTGATATTTTTTCAATAACCTTTTTTTTTGTTTTTAATAAATTGTCTATAATATATATGGGTCACTGTGTGCCAAGTGCTAAGCTGTAGCTCCGATTCATTTAACAGGCTTTGGCAGAGATGCACTGTTTTTCTTGATGCACCAGTTTCACAGTTTTCAGGCAAACTTCTTCCTTATGTCTCCTAGCTGCTCATGGCCATCCAGCTGTTTGGAGCTAACCTGGATGACTACCTCCACCTACTGCTGCCACCCGTAGTGAAACTGTTCGATGCCCCTGATGTCCCCCTGCAGGCCCGCAAGTCAGTATGAAAATCTTCTGCTCTCATCAAGCTCCATAAGAAATACTTTTCCTTTAAAACAAGTGTTATTCAAACCAGTGAAGTAGTGAACGTAAACATTAACTGTGTATAGCTGAAATACTTGCATGATAGGTGGATGACAGTTTTTATTTTAATACTCTATACTTCTTATAAAAGAGTAGCTTTTTCCTGAAGTCAACATGAATCACCACTCGCAACCTATTTTATTGCTGTAATATGACATGTTTGCAAGTAAAACGGAATATATTAATTCAGAAAGAGCTTTATTTTATTTCTTAAGGAATTGATTGGATGGTAAAAAATATCGCTGTTCCTTATCAGAATGGAGCCACACCTGAATGAAACCGCTTTCTGTAATAGTCTAAACATTTATAGTGCTGTGAAAATGTATTTGACCCTATCTGAAATTTCTTCTGTTTTTGTCTATATTTCATTTTAAATAGCTTTAGATCTTAATAATGAAATACAACATTTACATTTAGTCATTTAGCAGATGCTTTTATCCAAATGAGGACAATGGAAGCAATCAAAATCAACAAAAGAGCAATGATATGCAAGTGCTATAACAAGTCTCAGTTAGCTTAATGCAGTACACGTAGCAAGGTTTTTTTTTTATTATTATATAATAAAAAGAAAACAGATAGAATAGAAAAAGATTAGAGCAAGCTAGTGTTAGAGGCCTTTTTTGCTTTTACATTCTCTTTTAGGATTTTCTGATAGAGAGCAGAAATCATGTTTCCCTCAATTATTGCACATTACCCAGGCCCTAAACCAGCAAAGCATCCCCACATCAGCACACTGCCACCACCATGCTTGAGCGCAGGTATGATATTCTTTTTGTGGAATTCGGTGTTTGGTTTAGCCCAGATGTAATAGGACTTGTTTTCCAAAGGGCTCCCCTTTCACTTCATTAGCTCATGCAACATTCTCTCAAAATGTTTGAGGTCATCAAGGTATGTTTTGGCAAAATTCAGATGAGCCTTAATGTTCTTCTGGGTTAGCAGTGGTTTTCGCCTCACCACTCTTTCAGGGATGCCATTTTTGGCCAGTGTTTGGACAGTGACTTTTATTGATGCAAGAGAGGCATGCAGTTCTTTCCATGTTGTCCTTGGGTCTTTTGTGACTTCCTGGATGAGTCGTCGCTGTGCTCTTGGAGGAATTTTGGAAGGTCATCCACTTCTCGGAAGGTTTGCTCTGTGCTGAGTTTTTTCCAATTGGAGATAATGAACAAGGCTGGCAATAATCAGGCTTGGTGGAGTCTAGTCCAGCTGAACCACATTATGAATGCAGTTTCATAGATTTGGGAATTGGTAGCTACGGGGCAAATACGTTTTCACTAAGGTCCAGTTGGTATTAGACAACTTTTTGCTTCAGTAAATAATTATATAATTTTAAAACTGTATTTAGTTTTTTTTTTTTTTTTTAGGTTTGTCGTGTTGTGTTTTTTGAATAATGTGAATGAACAACTGAGAAACAATGAAATCAGGAATATATATAAAAGTAAATTGGTTCAATTTTAAGTTCTCGTTGACTTGAAAAGTAAGCATAGGTCAGTGGAGGTAGTGAAATTGTTTTCGCAGTAGTGGTAAGGACGGATGTGAATCAGGTAACCCCAGAATCTATGAAGACAGGATCACATTAACACAGCGACTTTGGCCAGCTGCTACTCCGTCATTACACTCAGCGAAACCTTTTTAACAGACAAGAATCTGCGTTTGATCCCTATTGTTTTACTGATAAAGTGTTGAGCTGAGTTAAAGACTTTTGAAGAGAAAGATTGTATTTTGTAGTTTGCTGGCTGTACCACTGCACAGATGTGTTTCTAGGGAAACTCCGTTTTAAAACATCAAATTACAGTTAATTTTTGAAATATATTAATATACCAAAGCCAATTAATTATATTAGATTATCAATTAAATTTAACTCAAAGTTCTAAAATAACTTTTTCTAAGTTCTGTAAGAACTGGCCAATACTATTAGTCTGTCGCCAATACATTTTTATTCACATTTAATTGTTTTAATTTTGGTGTTTAGGGTTGCCTTGGAGACTTTAGATCGCCTGACTGAGTCTTTGGACTTCACGGATTATGCCTCAAGAATTATTCACCCCATTGTGCGAACTCTCGACGTTACTCCAGAGCTGCGGAACACATCCATGGACACACTGTCCTCACTGGTCTTTCAGCTTGGCAAAAAGGTACAAGCTCAAAGCCTATTTTAAATCATGCAGTACTATCGGATAGTTTAGCTGTTTGGGTGGGGGGTGATCTGTAATTTATTTATTTTTTCATCATTTGAAAAAAACTATTAAACTATTTTTTGCCATAATTTCCCAAAATTTTATGTCATGAACTTATGTTCTGAAGTAACCTCTAATGATTTCCTAGTGTCTCTGTAATGCCAATCAGAGAGAAGGATGAGGTCATTGCTTTTACCGTTCCTCCTAAAACCCTCTTAGAATTACCACTCAACATGTGGCCATCATGAGCACCAGACACAAGTTCTGATTCCTTTGATCACTGCAGGCCACAATCATCAGTTTCCTGTGTTTAGAGGAGCAACACTTTATTTGTGTACTTACTAGTTGATGGGGTTTAGTCACATGTACACACATGTGCACGCATTCACTCCCAACTCTCAAAAGCATTTTATTATACCATATGGAATCAAAATAATCATTCCAGTAAGCTTGCTTTGCTCCTCATCTAGCGAATGTCAGAAGTACTTGTACCAAGTTGATATTAAAATAAAAAGAAGTCCTGATACTAATTTGTCTACAATATTAGTACTGACTTAATTCACTACACATGTTGTATCTGACTTTCTTTTTGCTTTTGTTACCAAAGAAAAAACTAAACAAAAAAAAAACACATGAAGCAGTACTTGAATGCTAGATGTAATTGCTTTATTTTCATTCATTAATAGTCATATTAACATTTAACTTTTTAATAAAGTTGTGTGTTTAATATCATAATAGATTTTGTCTGTGTAGTGAAAATTAGTATTCATATGTAAAATAATATGTCTGCTTATTTCTCTTTCACAGTACCAGATCTTTATCCCTATGGTGAACAAAGTGATGTTGAAGCACCGCATCAATCACCAGCGCTACGATGTTCTCATCTGTCGAATCGTCAAGGTCAGCATCCCGCCCTCTCCACGCCTGCATGCATAATTTTTTTTGTGCAAAATCATATTTTTTCCACATAGACTAGGTCCCTGATGACAATTCAGTCCTGTTTGAGTTAATCTGAAACAAACGCCTCTTGTGTTCTGGTGGAGAAGCCTGCCTCAGTTTCCTGCATTTGGCCCCCTGTGTGAACCACCACTCATTCTTTGCTAGTGAACCCAGACTTCCTGTTTCAACACATGGCCTCTTGGCATCCAAAACTAATCTTGTCTTTGTTTTTGACATGCATAACATTTCGTACTGACATAGAATTACCTGCACATAATGCTGGTGTAAAAAAAGGTTCTTGCCCCTCTTTCAAGAGGAAAAGTTTTATTTAGAAATACATGTATCAAAAATGTTTGTTTGTATGTTAAATTTATTGTGTTAATTATTAACTTATTTAAGTACCAGAATATACCCCCGGTTTCACAGACATGGCTTAAGGATAGTCCCAGATTAAAATGCATGTTTGAGCTGTCTCAACTGAAAATATCTTGCTCTGACAAATCTTAAAAAATGTCAGTTCCATTGTTCTGTCTCAAGATGCACACATGTAACGTTTTCTTCTATGGCATTTTTATAAAAGCTGCTTAAATATCTTAATTTAACTAAGGCCTAGTCCTGGCTTAAAGCTAAGCCCTGTCTGTGAAACCGGGCCATAATGTTTTACTTTACCCCAGGGCAGCGCTGTTAAACTGTATTTTATGCCTTTTAACATGTTCAACCCTTTAAACCTGTTACCAAAATTATTTAAAACTTGCCAATTTAGATTTTTTAATTTTTTATTTGGAAGCATGTTTATCAACAAACTAACGTTTGGTCTACTTAATTCAGGCTAAATTTGCAGTCATCTTACTAGCAACCCTCTTTTAGTAGTCTACACTAAAAGACATGTAAAGACTTTTTGTTTATATATATATAAAAAAATACTTCATATTTTAAGAGTTTGAAGCCTTATTCATGTATTCTCTCTCTGGAAAATGTTGGCATATTTTGGAGCCTTTTTTTCTGGTGCGTGCTAACCTGTGTGTGTCTCTCTCTCAGGGCTATACTTTGGCAGAAGAGGAAGAGGACCCTCTGATATTTCAGCATAGACAATTACGTGGTAATCAAAGTGACACTCTGGTTAGCGGCCCGGTCGAATCGGGACCAATGAAGAAACTGCACGTCAGCACAACCGCTCTTCAGAAGGTTTGTAGAATGACGTGTAACCTTCATAACTTCACATTCACATATTGGAGGGTTTGTGGTGAACATACGCACGTGCCAATAATAGTTTGGTATTTAAAGAATGTCCCAATCCTGATCCCAATAAAGTCAGCTTCACAGTTAGAAATCGGAATATAATGTCCAGTTTAGGGTGTCTCCGTCCACAACATATTTATCCTTTTTTTTTTTTTTTTTAAATATTGGTATTGTGTGTGGTGTATTGGTTGAATGAGCTCATTTATCACATCTTGAAATGTTGAAGTATCACACTGTAGTATCACACTGTTCATAAAAATAGTTTTGACTTGCTCCAAAGTTTGTAAAAAATGAGAAACCTCTTTACACCAGGAGTCCCAATGAAGTTGAGCCCAGAATATTCCTTGATCTCCTGTTTTTCTGTTTTGTGTGATTTGAGCCATAGATCTGTCTTCACCACCACACTAGATCATCCTGTTCAGACAGAGATTATATTCACGTGTCCTGTGGGCACACTGCTGAAGGCATTGTCTGTTTTCTGTGATTTGTGAAGACATCATAATGATTCCCAGGTGTTGCCTGAGAGGTCTTTCCACTATCTACTTCACCATCCCCAATTATCTATTGCCCAAATATTGAACATTCACCCATGAGTGGAATAAACAGTCTAGAGTGTTTTGTTTTTTTGTCTTCCTTTTTGAAATAAAACACACAAAGGTGTCTGAATGTCAATTTTTGTTGATATACACATTTTATTAAATGATAAAAATATTCTGAAACTGAAAAGTTATATCTCATTATATATATTTATATATATATTAGTTCACACAAAATTATTTTGCCGCTTTAATTAGGGCCCGAGCACCGATTGTGTGAGGACCCTATTGGAATTGCTCTGTTTATTCTTCTTCTCCAAAGTGAATCGCATTTTTGAGAGTCTAAACATGCTCCAAAAGTCATGAAACTTTGCTCACGCGTCAGAAGTGGCGAAAATTTACATCTGATATGAGTTTCAGAAGTGGGTGTGGCAATATGGCTCGATAGCGCCACCTGTACACATAGAACGGAGTGCGCCTCGAGCTACGTTTTACGTACATGTACGAAAATCAGTACACACATGTAACACACCATTACCTACAAAAAAGTCTCGTGGTCCAAAACCCAACAGGAAGTACGTTATTTTCAATTTCCTGTACGATTTTTGTGCGGCTTTTGCCATTTCCAGGCCTCGTATTTTGACGAACTCCTCCTACAGTTTTAATTGGATCATCTTCAAATTTGGTGAGGGTTATCTTAAGGCCTTTGTGACGTTAAATTGCAAAGAGCTGGAGTTTTCGTCAAAGGGCGTGTCCCTGGCGGCCTGGGACAAAGTGTGATATTTCCCAGTGAAACAGTACATTGATGTAACTTAGGCATGCAGTGTCCAATCTGCCACAAATTAACAAGTTTGATAATTGATGAATGAGCCCTGTCCTGAACACATATAAATGCCCATATTCGGTTATAGTCATAGCACCACCTGCTGGCAACAGGAAGTGAGATGTTTAACACTGTGATGCACTGTTCGCAATGCAGTAAAAATATGCCATTGTTGCTAACATGGCAGAAAAAATGCTTACATGCTAGCAACACTT
Organism: Sinocyclocheilus anophthalmus; assembly: GCA_018155175.1. NCBI lineage: Eukaryota > Metazoa > Chordata > Actinopteri > Cypriniformes > Cyprinidae > Sinocyclocheilus > Sinocyclocheilus anophthalmus. The sequence goes on from JADLZN010005930.1 coordinate 46,083, forward strand.
AGCTATGTGCTAAAGCATGCTATTAATGCCATCAAACAGGAAGTTGTTGTAACTCATGCATCCAATGTCCACTCTGCCCCCAAATTCACATGTTTGATAAGAGTCCTGGCCTTAACACATCTAAAGGCCAATATTCCGTTATAATCATAGCGCCAGCTGCTGGCAACAGGAAATGACTTGGTTTACACTAAGGTAAACATGCAATGTCTGGTCTGCCCCAAACTTCACATTTGATAAGAGTCCTGGCCTGAAAACATTTACATGCCAATATTTAGTTATAATCATAGCGTCACCGGCTGGCAACAGAAAAATTACTGGGTTACATAAGGTAAACCATGCAAGTTCGATCTGCCTACAAAACTCAATGTTTGGTGTGAATACTGGCCTGAGAGAATCTACACATCAATATTCAGTTATAATTATAGCGCTACCTGTTGACAACAGGATATGCTATGCTTTACACTAACTCAAACATACCATGTTCAATCTGCACCAGACTTCACATGTTTGATAAAATTCCCGGCCTGAAGACATATACATGCCAACATTCAGTTATAATCATAGCGCCACCAGCTGGCAGCAGGAAGTTTGGCACATATAAATGACTTTTACATATTCCTCCTATATTTTCCACTTTAAAGCATGTGCCTCCGCTTGCGGTTGCCTAAAGCCACGAAGGATGGCGGTGAGCCCAGGTGCGAGGGCCCTTTCATCGCTGCTTGCAGCTTTAATTAGTCCTGCTTCTGCTGTTTGCAGGCATGGGGTGCAGCCAGGAAGGTCTCCAAAGATGACTGGCTGGAGTGGTTAAGACGTCTTAGTGTGGTCTTGCTAAAAGAATCATCTTCACCTGCCCTGCGCTCCTGCTGGTCTCTGGCACAGACGTATATACCACTCGCTAGGTAAACTTCACCTTTTCTGCCTCTGTTCAGAAACCCATCCGTTTAACAGATATGTGTCACTGGTTTCGTCTGGCCAGAGGAAAACGATGGAGTCTTGGTTCCTTCGACACACTATTTTCCTGTTTATGCTGTACAGTTGCTTTGACAATCTGTATTGTAAAAAGTGCTATATAAATAATGGTGACTTGACTTGACTTGATTGCCCACATTTTCAGTAGCCTTAATTCTGGAATTATTTTCCCAATAATTTTCTCCAAAAAAATGAGTCCAGTAAAAAGTTCTAAGACATGAACCAAACTAACAAGCTCCAAATTAAAACCAAATGTTATAAACTTGGCATATACAAACACAAAATTCGAAAAAGTCAGAAAGCCCAAAAATATTAGGCAAGACAAGGCAAGTTTATTTATATAGCACATTTCATACACAGTGGTAATTCATTTATTAGAAAATAAATAATTTTTATATAACTCATAATTAGGAACCTCGCAGGAGGACTCAATGTCCTGGTTAAAGCCTGATTTACATTAAAGCCTACTTTGGCCAAGAACAGATAACTTGGACCAGTGTTAATTTCATTTACAAATAATTTTCATCAGAAACATTTTTTTACAATAACTAAATAAAAACCTGTTTTAAATGACAAAAACTATGACGAATATCTGTTAACCTTTTCGTCAACGAATAGAAACAAAAAGAAAATGCTTGGGAGGGACAGTTTGGGAAAAAATCTAATGAATTAATCTCCTGTCTCAAAAAAGGGTTAAAAAAATGTCAATGTCTGGGGAAAAAGAGAAGAGCAGACATTTGGAAAATTTGAAAAAACGATCGAGTCGAATCATATGTTTGGGGGCGGGGCAAAATACATTTCCAAGAGTTAAGTCAGCCATTCGACAGTCATAATTACGTTAACACAGAGGGAAAATGTGTAGCCTAACGGACGCCTCGCAGATACAAGAATAATGTTTTATGTTTTGATTAAAAGATAGTCTGCGAAACCCTAAGAATTCACAACGTTTATTTACAACAGTGCTCTCATTATAAAGTTATGTATATAACAGTAGTTTTTAATGTTCTGCATTTCTGTTTTGAGCTGCGCGTGCTGAAGATGACCAGTAGAGTGAAGCATTTGATAGCAGGTTTTTAATCAATGGGATTTAACTCATCATTTATCTCATATAAAATACGCTTCGTTATTTATACAACATAATGTTAATATTACAATGTATAGGCTATCTGCACAAAATGCCCCAAATGCACAAACGTGTCTGTGCGGCTCTGAATGAACTCCCTTTGTGGACGCGTTCTTCACGCAACAACGTGCAGAAACACAGCAACTAAACTCTAAAAATTCACAGCGTTTTATTATAATAGTGTCTCATTATAATGTATGTACAGTGGGGCAAAAAAGTATTTAGTCAGCCACCAATTGTGCAAGTTCTCCCACTTAAAAAGATGAGAGAGGCCTGTAATTTTCATCATAGATATACATCAACTATGAGAGACAAAATAAGAAAAAAAAAAATCCAGAAAATCACACTGTAGGATTTTTAAAGAATTAATTGGTACATTCCTCGGTAAAATAAGTATTTGGTCGCCTTCAAACAAGCAAGATTTCTGGCTCTCATAGACCTGTAACTTCTTCTTTAAGAGGGTCCTCTTTCCTCCACTGGTTACCTGTATTAATGCATCTGTTTGAACTCGTTATCAGTAAAAAAGACAACTATCCACAACCTCAAACAGTCACACTACAAACTCCACCATGGCCAAGACAAAAGAGCTGTAAAAGGACACCAGAAACAAAACTGTAGACCTGCACCAGACTGGGAAGACTGAATCTGCAACAGGTAAGCAGCTTGGTGTGAAGAAATAAACTGTGGGAGCAATTATTAGAAAATAAAAGACATACAAGACCACTGATAATCTACCTCGATCTGGGGATCCACGCAAGATCTCACCCGTGGGGTCAAAATGATCACAAGAACTGTGAGCAAAATCCCAGAACCACACGGGGGGACATAGTGAATGACCTACAGAGAGCTGGGACCAAAGTAACAAAGTACCATCAGTAACACACTGCGCCGCCAGGGACTCTAATCCTGCAGTGCCAGACGTGTCCCCTTTGCTTAAGCCAGTACATGTCCAGGCCGTCTGAAGTTTGCTAGAGAGCATTATCCAGAAGAGGATTGGGACAATGTCATATGGTCAGATGAAACCAAAAAAAACTTTTTGGTAAAAACTCAACTTGTAGTGTTTGGAGGAGAAATAATGCTGAGTTGCATCCAAAGAACACAATACCTACTGTGAAGCATGGGGGTGGAAACCATGCTTTGGGGCTGTTTTTCTGCAAAAGCACCAGGACGACTGATCCGTGTAAACGAAAAAATGAATGGGGCCATGTATCGTGAGGATTTTGAGTGAAAACCTACTTCAATCAGCAAGGGATAAGATGAAAACGTTGGCTGGGTTATGTAGCATTACAATGATCCCAAACACACCGCCCGGCAACAAAGGAGTGGCTTCGTAAGAAGCATTTCAAGTCCTGGAGTGGCCTAGCCAGTCTCCAGGTCTCAACCCCATAGAAAATCTTTGGAGGGGAGTTGAAAATCCGTGTTGCCCAGCGACAGCCCACTTTCCCATGTATACATTACTGATCTAGAGGAGATCTGCATGGAGGAATGGGCCAATATACCAGCAACAGTGTGTGAAAACCTGTGAAGACTTACAGAAAACGTTTGAACTCTGTCATTGCCAACAAAGGGTATAAAACAAAGTATTGAGATGAAATTTTGTTATTGACCAAATACTTATTTTCACCATAATTTGCAAATAAATTCTTTTAAAAATCCTACAATGTGATTTTTTGGATTTTCTTTTCTCATTTTGTCTCTCATAGTATACCTATGATGAAAATTACAGGCCTCTTTCTTCTTTTTAAGTGGGAGAACTTGCACAAGTTGGTGGCTGACTAAATACTTTTTTCACCCACTGTATATGCAGTCCATATCATAGTTGTCAATATTCTGCTTGTGGTTTGTATGCTCCGGCGCTGCGCACTGACTAGATAATCACCGTTATTAGGGCTGCACGATTAATCGAAATTAAATCTCAAAGGCGATAAATCGCGATTAGGCAGAAGCTCTGCGATTGTCATGTGTTCTTTCAGTGAATGCACGGGTTCTGTGAGCAGCAGTTAAATCTCCATCAGGAGGCCGGAGGGCGCTCTCGCACAGAAACTCCAAATACGCCTCGCAGAAAAAAAACAGGAAATCGCTGTTGCTGAATAAACAGAAGATTCAACTGCTTTCATTGATTCTTATTATTTTTCAGCGTGACTAATAAGCACACCACTATGACAATATATGGTTTATCTGAGTTTGTCTTATTATTTTTATTATAATAAAGTATATAATAATGCAGTGCTAATCGACATAGTCTTTATCACTGCTAGAATACTATGAAATATGTTGCGTGACTATTACATCTCGACTGACGTTATGAAGTGAGTTTTTCAAACACTCGACTGACGTTATGAAATGAGTTTGGAGTAAAAACATGTTATTAAATGCGGTATTTTCACGTGCTCTCAGATGGAGCAGCATTTACTACACAAAGCCATAGTTCACTGACAAGCGAGCACACAGCTTTCATAATCGCAGAAGATATGATTTCTTCGATTTTATTATTGCCGCGATTACATCGTCTGTGATTTTGAACGCGATATTTCATAGCTTGTCAGTGAACTACGGCTCTGTCTAGTAAATGCTGCTCCATCTGAAAGCACTGCTTTACTGACAAGATGCGAGACAATCCATTTCGATAATAGTGCAGCCCTACGTAGTACTACAATGAAGCGCTTACTGCAGTGCAACTCAACCAAATGCATCTTATAGGCTTTGAGATAAATAATATATGCACAATATATATAAACCGGCTGAAATGTTTTGAAATCACTTGTACCCTACATGATTGAAAAAATCCAGTCTTTCACTATGCCTGTGTCAATTTGAGTCTTGTTAAAGATTTAAATCCCTGCCGCCAAAACGCTCCTCTGTCGGTCACGGATTATGGAAAGTGAAACTATAGTGGTTGGATTTATTCACGTACGTTAAACATTTTTATTAAAAGCTTGTTTCTTTTCAGATTCTTATTTACAGCATTATCACAATAGGCTGTATATTAACTGTATAAAACCGGTAGTTCTATGTGAAATCAGACTTTGAGCACCCAAATATAGCCAAAATGGATGATAAGAAACCTCTTGCGTATATGCGGGACTGAGATTGATAGTCGAACAGGCTCCCTCCATCGAAGATCGAATTCTTTTTTTGTGTATTTTTTTTTTTTTTGGACTATTCGGGGTCACCCCTAGTGCAAATAAGTCAAGACAAGTCAAGTCACCTTTATTTGTAAGCGCTTTTAACAATACAGATTGTGTCAAAGCAGCTTTACAGTATTAAACAGGAAAAATGTGTAGTGATTTACTGACAACAGGATGCCAGTTGAATTTCAATTAAATAGGGGCCAGAGTCTTTGCTAAATGTTGTTCAAACCATCCAGGGGGGGGGGAAAATGTGGGTTTAGTTCTTCTTCTCTGTAGGGATCTTTTATTGCTGCATTTGTTATCAGGCTGGTCAGAGCCAGTGAAGATCAGCAGGATGAATGATACGGCAGTATGCGCTTGCTCTGACTTCTCGGGACGCTGAGGTCACACAGACGCTGCTTAATCTTGCAGAATTCATGGAGCACAGTGATAAGGTCAGTAATGAAGTCTATAGGCTTTTGACAATGTCAGGTCAATAATCAGGCCAGAATTTCAAGTTATACAAATCAAGTCAGGAGAGGAAAGGTTTAATAAATATTGTGAAAATATAATATATAAAAAACAATTGTTTTATTGTGTTTTTGCAAGTTTGAACACTTCTATTCTAAAAAAGAACATACGTTTACTCTCTCTTCTTTTAATATCATTTGCAAATGAAGGGTGCTACTTTTTTTTTTTTTTCTTTGTGGTGGGAAAAAAAACATCCAAATCTAAACTAAATGTAAGATGTACTGATTTTCTCTGGTTCAATATCTGTATCCTATCCAGAGAAGTCACTAATGTTAATAAATGTACATTAATTCGGTTTTACAGCATGAGTAAACCCAAATGGAGCACTATAGTTTATTCTTCTCCTGCGCACTTGGACGATCACATTTCTTTCCATATTTAGTATGATCTCATTGTGTTGAAAACCGAATGAATGGTGCATTTGTTCAGTTTTATTCCAGCACAACAAATAGAGCTCACACCCTTCAGTAGTGGCATGGCAAATGGGCAGTAAAGTTAGAGAGCTGTGAAGTGAAGAGTTCACGCAGTGAGGGTCTGTTATATAAAATTTTTTGGGCTAGATGCTCCATTCTGTTCTGTTCTGGCCCGTTTAATATACTATTCCAGACAGTTCTTCTCTTCTATATCTAAGGTCTTGCTTTTCTGTTTTTTTCTTAGGGCCCACTTCCCTTGAGAGATGACAATGGAATTGTTCTGCTGGGAGAGAGAGCTGCTAAATGTCGGGCCTACGCCAAGGCCCTGCACTACAAGGAACTTGAGTTTCAAAAGGGCCCTTCACCACTCATTTTAGAATCCCTCATCAGGTAGGAAACAAAAAAACTTCTTAAGTCTGAGGATAGTCTAGATGCCTAGATGGCTTTATTTCATTTTACTCTATATATTTTACTTAAAGGGATAGTTAATTTATCAATCAAAATTCTGTCCCCATTTAAACACTCTCATGTCGGTCCAAACACGTATGATATAGAGGTGTTTAAGGTTAACTACATGAAAACAAAAATTACATTGCCACCCATTACAGTAACCACTAGAAGAATAAGCACTTCTAGGTTTTTTTCAGACAATGGATTTCTTTTGAGAACTGTTGCTGTCTGAATTCAGTTTCATCAAAGGATCAATGCAGATAATCAGAGATCAGAATCAGAATGAGCTTTATTGCCAGGTATGTTTACACATACGAGGAATTTTTTTTCGTGACAGAAGCTTCCACAGTGTAACAGAATGACAGTGACAGAACAAAAAACACAGATAATAAAAATAGAACAAGTAAATAAGGAATAAAAATATATAAATTGACAATTGTGTGTGCAGGTATATTACAATAGACAGTTTTTTTTTGTGTATGTACAGGTACTGTATATTATGTGCAAATTTGAGGTGTAGGCTGAGTATGAGTGTTAGATAAATAAGTGTATGAGTGAATAAATAGTGTGTGTTCCACGGTTATTGTCAAGTGTTCATGAGATGGATGGCCTGAGGGAAGAAACTGTTCCTGTGTCTGGTCGTTCTGGTGCTCAGTGCTCTGTAGCGTCGACCAGATGGCAACAGTTCAAAGAGGGAGTGTGCTGGATGTGAGGGGTCCAGAGTGATTTTGCCAGCCCTTTTGCTCACTCTGGATAAGTACAGTTATCCAGACGTGGATACTTCAGACGTGACAAGATAGGGCTTTAGTCTCATAAGCTAGATTTTCTCTCCTGATCTGACCCCAAGGTCCTGAAAATTCATCAGAAATTAAAATATGCACTCGGTCCTAATTTTTTTAACACACACACCTACATGCTGTATTGTATATTTAAAAGGTCCCCTTACACTGTTTATAAGTATGCGCTCAACATATTTTGCTGTTTTAAGCACCAAACCATGAAGTGTCTCAAGTTTCCTCCACTGTTCCTGCATTGATTGCTTGTTTTGGGATGTCTTCAGGTTTCATTTTAAATGTGGTCTGTGAATTACTGGAAGGTGCTTTGGGATTTGAGTTTCCCCTTGATTCCTCCATAACGGTTTAGGTTTATGTCCTTCACAGAGACATTTGCTAGTGCGTTCTGTTCAAAGTTTTAAAATAATAGCTGTTTCATCTGATCTGATAGCTTTTCAAGAATAAAAGTAAGTGAAGATGTCCAAAATTAATAAAAGATACTTAGTGATGCATCTTTTATTCATTTGTCTTGAGCACAGTTTTCTTTGACATTTTAGTCTGGGCAGGACACATCGAAGAGAAAAAAAAAAAGGCAATCATTTTGCCTTTTATTTTCGCAGCCTGGCAAATGTGCATTTGATGGCTGTATTAAAAACGAATTCTAATCATTCTCCCCTTTAGATTTAATATGAAGCACAGTGATAAATGTAGCATGGGTAATGATGCGTAGTTTAAAAAAAAGGGATGCTCCACCCAAAAGTGAAAACTCTTTCATTTACTCACCCTCATGCCATCCTAGAAGTATACGACTCTCTTTCTTCAGATGAACACAAATGGAGATTTTTAGAATAATAATCCATTTCTATGAGTTCATGCAATGCAAGTGGATTGCATGACGCAAAACCAGATTTCATTTGCTTTTGAGTCATTGTTTGGGCCCGACCTGCTCTACAAAACTAGAACAGCATGTTTGTTATGGAGTAGCATATAGTTAGGAATGTTTGACTAAGTCTTAACTAATCTAAGATGGACTAATCTTCAATTCTGAGCTCATCCTAATGTCTTAGTGATGTCTGTTCTCGTCATTGTTTCCATGCACCTTTTTATTTTACACTGCAGCCTTACAGAGTCCTAGAACTGTATTTTCCCCCCCCAACCTTTTAATTTGACTCCTTCCTCTTTTAATCTATTCTGTATTTGGCTCGTCCCTCCCATGGAGCTGTTTCTAATTTCAGAGGACTTAAGGAGTGCTTGAAGATAATTTCAATGCATCCCAGCTGCCTCCACCTCTCCAGTATTTCCCTTCAACACACACAGTCTTAGCAAAGGCCTTTGTTAGCTGTGCACTTATTTTTCTACTTGAATTTGGAAAAAATCATGGTGGGTTCCCTTTTGTCAATTGGTAGTTAAAGATAACTTTTTAGTCTCAGGTCACAATCCTCACTTTTTTTAGATCGTTTTAGAGCAGTGACTTTAATTTGCTTGATTGAGCTAATATCTTTTTGGAAAACTCTGATTACTCCAAAACACAAACAGTGCTTGAAATTATTACTGAAAAGCATCTGCTAATTTAGTTAGAATAGGTAGAATTGATTTTTCTTTGCATTATCCACAAATGTAAACTCTCAGTACATTTCAGAATGGAATCGGTAATGATCAGCTGTCTAGTCAGGAAGCTTCTGATTGTGGACAAGAGACTTCTCGTCTAACCCTTACCCTATGCACCTTATGAATCTTCCAATCCCACAGACGGCACACCCGAGACTCACTCACTGGCTAATTCGTATTGCACACATAAATGGTTAGAGAAATTGTCGGTTCTTGGTCAGAAATTGCCGGTTCATGGTCAGAATAAATTGCCAGGGACATCTACTTTACAACTCTTAACTGTGAAGAATGACTATGTGAAACAGCACACAGGTGACCATTGCATGGCTCTGTGCCATTCCAGTGTTATGAAAGTGCTTGTATTTGTTGTAACACATGCACATAACATTTGTTGGTGATTTTTATTTTTTTTTAGTGGTCCAGGTCGATTCAGTATTGTTTTAATATTGTTTCTGTGTCTGCTGTTGGGAATGTGTTTCTGAGCAGTGTTTGTCTGTGTTTGTTACTGAATGTGCTCCACCTTTGTCAAAAGAATGCATCTCTGAATTAGTAACAAGGCATTTTCTCATGAAACTTCAGCTAAACTTTGGAGACTGAGCCAGTCCTCGGGCCTGATACTGATTGTGTTCTGTTTCTTGGGTCCTTGGTATTGTTTTGTCTTGTTTGTGTTTTATCATAATAATACAAGAACAATCTTTTGTGTGGTAAAGAACAAAGAAGCTAAGAAATGCTGAGAAAGCTAGAGAAAAAGTTTGTTTGTTTTCCGTGATTTGTGATGAGACTTGTTTTTTTTGTTTGCCAGATGATAAAAATGTGATTATAGTAGAATATGGTTGGATGTAGTCTTTGAATTTTTTTTTCTGGGTTTTTCCTTAATAAAAATACCAAGATCTAAGAAATAACCTCATAAGGGTCTGCAATAGGGCTGCACGATAAATCGCATGTGATATTTAATGCGCATCTTGTCAGTAAAGCCAGTTCTGTAATCAGCAGTAAATCTCCATCACGTGCGTGCTTTCACATTTTACTACACAGAGCCATTGTTTACTACACAGAGTCATTGTTCACTGACAAGCTGCGCAAAACCACGATCATATTTTGCGCAGCTTGTCAGTGAACAACGACTCTGTGTAGTAAATGCTGCTCCATCTGAAAGCACGCACGTGATGGAGATTTACTGCTGATTACAGAACTGGCTTTACTGACAAGATGCGCATTAAATATCACATGCGATTTACCGTGCAGCCCTAGTCTGCAATGACATGAAGGTAATTAAATGATGACAGTTTCCATTAAAACTATTACTAATAGTAATCAAATGATTAATGGTTCCTTTTTTACTTTTGTGCCATTAAATCATTTTATATACTTTAAGTCCCCATTTGCTTATTGTTCTGGTGCATTTACATTTTTCTGTTCTTTTCTGTTCTTAGTACTTTCGGTTGAAGATTTGTACATTTACTAGCACATATTTTTCCGCTTGGCTGCTTCTGAGGGGACTCTTGAGTGACAAACCCCTAAGCTGTAGAGTTTCGTGCCGGGTCTTCTATGACATGAAGAACGGCTTTGAGAAACAAATTGTGTCAACCAGTTGGGCACAGGAAGTCCTCCAATGCACTGAAAGGTCATGTAAGGTCATACAGTTCCTGGAAGCATAACCTCAACTGGACCTCCCAGAATGCACAGAGATTCTGCACTAGCTGAAATTAAATGGAATGTGCTCATGTTAATCAAGCTTTTGTGTATTATCGGAAGAAATTATTCGATTTATGTTTTCAGGTGATGGTTTGATATTTATGGTTATTTCTTGGTGAATCACCTTCACCTTGCTGTTATCTTTTTAAATTTTTTGGTTGTCTGTTAGGGGTCTGTGGCCATGCTGTCTGCATAACCTGGCCGTGATAGTTGTATGAATCAATCTTGACAAAGATCATATGAATTCTGAGATCGACAATCAAGGCAACAACTGCTTGAATGTTGTGTGTATTTTGTGTTTATTCATGTTTGTCACTCCCGCTAATTGTGAATTCCTTTTTGTTCATTTTGTACTAAAGCAGACACAGTAATTAGGTAACGCAAAAAGGGATTTTTTTTTTTTTTTTAAAAATACAATTATAAATCCAATATTTTACTTTGTACACAGTTAATTTTGCTGTACCAGTGAATTTACTATAATGTCTAGTCTGAACTGTCAAATTGTTTGTAATTGTACATTTTGTGTGAATGGCTTACATCAGCTTGTTGCTTTCAATGATCATGTGCATAAAATCCTCTAGAAAAAGCTAAAGAAAATTAAATATTTAAGAGATAAATACCATGTATAAAATGCAATTTACAATCAAACATCATTTCATCACATATTCAGCCCTATCATTCTGTTATACAAATGCATTCCCCCTGAAAAAGTTTGCCCAGTTTAAGCTGTAGATTATGTGGATCCGTTGATGCCAAGGTTTAGTGGTGAGCAGGAACATAAATTGAGTTTTGCCAAGTCTTTATGGTACAAAGCTCTGTGATCGGATCTTCATCTCCACGCGTTTCAGTGAGTAGTTTGGTCCATGCCATCCATACCAAGAGATGCCATCTGAATTCTTGGTATGTGACCCATAGCGGTGAAACACACCATTTAGATTTGAGTCAGTGCAGCAGTTGTACCAGTATCCACCTGTGAAAGAAAGCCAGTAAGGTTACGTTACAAAGTTTGTTTCCACAGCAGAATATTGTGTGGTGGGTGTTTGTTTTTACCTTGGCGAAGTTGTGCGCAATTGTCCACACACTTGTCATTGTCTTTGTTTTTAGTGCTGAAGTTGGTATTGTTGTGGTAGCGCAGAGAGTCACCAGCATTTCCTCTGTAATTGGCAATGAAAAGCTTGTAGCTATTCATCTCGTTGCTCACTGTAAAGAAGCCATATTCGGCGTAGCGTGTCTCACCCTCCCAGTCCTACCAGAATAGAAAAAAATAACATACAGACTGTGTCATAGAAGAAAGCTTGCTTTAAGCCATGTTGACTTTAAATATTCATGGATTCATATTCCTTTGACACATTCTACATTGCTTTCATGTATGTGCATACTTGCCTCCATCTCTATTCTCAGCACTGTGGGCTGTCTGGTCAGACGGAAGATGTGTTCATTGCCGAGCCAGAAGTCACCACGGATTGTACCAAAACCATTCTTGTACTGCTTCCAGTCGCGGTTGAAGCTTGTCAGACCAATCTTGCGTCTCTGAATGACGGTCCAGCCACCACCATTGTTCTCCATGTCACAAAACACCTGGAGAAACCAAAAACATTTGGGGATTCATGACAAATCTTCTTTCAAATTGAACACCCTGCTTGTATGAAGACTTCATGAAGATTCAGACTTACATTTAGTTCAGGTGTTCCAAGGAAGTCATCTTTTGGTAGTTTATACTCTCCAGAAATTTTGTAGCTCTTGTTGTAAAGTGATGCACAATCATAGATAGCATCTAAGGGAGAGAGAATTCTTGGTTTAGGGTTTCAAAGCCAGGTGCTTTTGAAAAACAAGGGATTTCAACCTAGTGGGATCCACCAACAGAAGACACTTCAGTGTGCTTTAAGCTATGTGTGTCTGTGCAACTAGCACTTTCCTAACAAAGCCTCACTGTTTGCATGGTTGGAAGTGGGAAAAAGGAAACACAGCATGACAAATGACTAATTGGGTATTAAACTACAGCTTTGCTTCATGCTTGGTTTAACATCTCTTTCTGGTTTAAAAGATTAATAGTCCAGTAGTTTTGGGGGGGGGGAATGCTCCATCATTCTTGTGGGCTCAGAGTAGGAATCACAAATTACCTGCTGTGACTTGGCTACTGTTGTAAAGCCAGACATTCCTGCACATACTGATTATTACCTACTAATTACCTCTAACTACTGCCCAGACATTTCACAGCTCCTTGGGTACAACTATGTTAATGGTTCCTTAAATTAAAACGTGTGCGTTTGAAGAATTCCATGTGCGTGCATTAAAGCATTCTCTTCTGATGCAACTAAACGGCCCTTTGTTTTTATTTTCCTCTCTAACTTTCTTGTCACATGCTACGGTGTGATGCACTTTGCTGTAAATTTTGTCTTGGTTCTAAAATTTCTCAAATCTCACTCGCTTTAACAAATAAACATACAGGGAACCTATAGCTAGAATAATCACTGAAGCCATATTTACATTAATCTTTCCTTAAACATGAGGTCGGCATTAGGTTTAGATGGGCTACATTATCCCATAACTTAACAGGACATCCATCGACGCTCTAAGGTATGTCAACAGCCAGCATATGTGACCTGTGACCCCTGCTGAGTGCAGAAAGTAGAGTAACACATGGTGTGTGCTTGAAACTAAGCATTCCAGCACACGTTGAGTTGTGTGTCAAGACTCACCTGAAGTGCTCTGCTGTGGAGCAGATTGGGCAGCCTGCAGCTGCATGATTTCGATCCGATTGTAGATTTCTGAATACTTGCTCTCGGCCTCTGTGACCCGGGCCTCTTGCTGCTGGTTAAGCTTTTCCAGCTCCATCATCTGCCGCACGACCTTCATAAGATCAGACTCCTGCTTCTTGCTCATTTCTTCCAGCATGCTGCTCAGGTTGGCCACCTGAACCTTCAGGGAGCGCACCTCTTCGCAGCATTGTGTTGGTTTTGCTGGTTTGGGTGTTGCCAAGTTCTTCTTGAAGGAACTCTGAGCCATCGCGTGACCTAGGAGTAGCAGCAAAAGAGTCAAGGATGTAGCTGTCATCTTCACGCTTTTCGTTATTATGTGCGGAGAAAGTTTGAGTGGTCTGTCTTGTTTGTGGTCTTGTCTTGTCTGTCTGTGTTGCTCTCTTGAATACTTGTCAGATGAGAGGGCACGAGAAAAATGTGAGAAGAACTCTTTAGAATTAAGTTTAGAACTGTAGAATATTCTCCGGCCAGGTTTCTCTTCTCTGCACTTCAGAATCAGATGTCTGCTCACACCGAGGGCCTGCAGCGGATGCAGCTTAAATATCTTTTCATGTGTGCTGTGCCCTCCCCTTTTGGCCCACAGTCATTGACCCCCCCTCCACCTACCACCACTAAGCCCTCCCCACCCTTTCCCCCGGTGAAATTTTTTCCTCCGCCTCTTGTCTGGTCCCACCCGTCAACACGTGTGCCATGCACCTCACAGTACTTCCATTATGCACAAGCAGAGTTTGTTTGTATGCAGAAGATTGCATGAAGATGCTTTGTTCTGTGAAGGTCATACATCGTCTGATATTCTGATCTTTTCTTGTAAAGAAAAGTGCCCTTCCATGTTCACAGCCCTGTTACCGAAGAGAAGGACTTGTGAGAGGAAGCTGTGCTTCCTTCCATTCTTTTAATTTCTTAGAACCAGCTTGTAATTATTGGAGTGAGTGCTAGGTGAAATGCTTTCTAGCTTTTAATCCAATTAAAGGAGTGGTTCTCAATTTTTTTTCAGGTGGTAGACCACCAAATTACGTTTTTTCATCAATCCTGTCTTTAGCTACGAGCCATATTTGCCAAAATGTTGCTGTTTTTTTTTTTTTTTTTTTTAGTCAAATCCTTTTTACTTGTATAGGGCATTTGATAATACATATTGTTTCAAATCAAATGAGCTTTACAGACAATGATGTTAAAGTTTATAATATATTAAAATCTTCTTATTATTGAGATTTCAATAAAATGAGCATCTAACTGCCTCCTCATAACAATAATAATAAAAAATTAAAAAATCTATGCCTTCACTTTTCTGTTCTCTAATTATCCTCCTATCCTAGATTTTTACTATTTTGAATATTGACTGAAACCTTGTATAATAGGCGCATCTTGTGTTTATTGCCATCTTATGAATAATGGCTTGTTGTATTCCTCAAGTGTAAGTCACTTTGGATAAAACCAAATGAATAAATATAAATAATGAACTAGATTACTATTTTAGACTAAATGAACTGACTCTTAAGTGACTAAAACATTACTGGATATCAGAAACCCCTTATCATAAAATCAGTAACAGTTAATTCTTTGGACTGTGCTTTTTGTTCAAATTCAGTTTTGTTTTTGTTTTGTTTTTATTACCGTAACACCGTGACTATACCGGATGTGAAAATTGTCATGCTGCGCCACAACAGCTAAAGTCTGTCTGCACTGCACTGCAAAGTGACGTTGCAAATCATTTGAACTTTGTGTCAGTACGTCATAAATAGAACGAGGCAGCAGTTTACTGTCGGGGATTTGTCGTGTTGCATCATGATTGCACTGATTGTAATGAGTCCTATAGTGTTTTGTCACACCGCGCCGCTCGCGTCTGGTGTAGACACAAGTTCATTTCATAATTTGTCAGTGTCAGCCTAAAGTAAGTTCGCGCTGTACTGAAGTGATTGACAGCTTCCTTATTAAGGAAGATCTCTTTGTTCACTTTCTATATATAACTTGTTCACAGTTTGAATAATTTGAAGAAAAAAAAGCTGCTAGCTAGAACACGGCAAAGTTTCTGGACTGAGAGCCATTTTTAAATCAAATCCATAACTGTGATGATTGACAGTAATAACCATGGCAAAAGACGGGACAGAAAAAAATGATACTATTTGCCAAAATAGATATGTGCACTAAATCTTGGAGTGTAAGTGCCAGTGTTGGGGAGTAGCTAGCTACAAGTAGTGACCCTACTAGCTTAACTACATTTTTCAGTAGCTTTATAGTAGCGACGCTACTTTTAAAACAGTGTAGCTTTTCCTGTAGCTAACAACTTTTTCCAGCAAGTAGCGGTGTAGCGTGACCAAACGCTACATTCTGTTTTGCGTTCTGACGAGTCACGAGCCTGTAATGTATTGAAGCAGCAGCGCAGCTTCTTCTGGCGATATCACAAACTAAATTTGTTCATTACTGCCATCTGTTGTGATATCACGCATCGCGCGGCTTTACAGTCTTTCCACCGACAAGAGATCGTCTGATGATATTGCAAAGGATGTACTCAGGAGTGGATATGTACCATGAACCAAACGCTAGATGTACGCAAAACAAAGTCTACGTAGAAGACTAAGGAACACAATGATGGTGATAATAGCCTTTTTAAACTGATTAATTTTTTCTTCTTTATTGCACTCTATATCAAATGTCTATTTTGCCATCATGAAAGGCCATAATATAATCTGTGCATCACAGTTTTGTAATGAACACTAATCGAACAGTAAATAAAATCGCGATATAGTAGTGTGCTTATCATTTGGCAAAGGATGGTTGCGACGGGATTCACGCAAAGTGCAGTGTTCACGATCGCAGCTGATGATTGACGTCTCCATTCACAGTCAGTAAATACCGCATGAGCTGTGAGTTTAACCTGCTTGTTTTATGACTCCTCCGAATCCAGTTTAATTGCATACATTTAGTTCTTACATTGGTGTTATGTTTGTAGCAATATACTAATATAACAAAAATTACTATTTAAATATACAGTATTTTATTATTGTGTGTATCGAATAGTTTACAGAATCAAATGTTTGGGACACTTTTTGTCATTGAAATGGCTTGGAAAAGTGTCCCAATCAACCTCAAGTCACCGTACTCTTTGAAATCATGATTGCATTACAGTATGTTGTTTTAAACCCCAAATATTTTATTGTAAATTAATTTAAGTGTAATTACTACTTATTCATTATTGTAATGTTAATGTAAAAAAAAAACAAAGATTATAATACTAATTAAAAAAATTGAAAGTATGTAGCTACTACTTTTGATAGTAAATTGTTTGTTGCTAGTATTTTTAAAGGGTAGCTTGAATGTAGCTAACTACTTTAAATTTACGCGTAGCTTGTAGCTGGTCAAAGGGCTACAGGTTTCAGAGCAGCTTCCCAAACACTGCTAGAATGCAGATAAATCGGACTGCCACTTGTTAGTGATATATAAATGTGTTCTCTGTATTCTAATTTTATTAATAACTTTTGCTTCATCTTTTTCAAACAATTTTACTTAATAGTTGAAGGCTAAATGCTGAATCAAGGTTCTCAACTACTTGCCCTTAGTCTACTTTCATGCAGTTTGTCCAGCCTTCAAACTCACCTGCCTGGATTCTTATAGTAACTCCCTTAAGACCTGATAAGTTGTTTCAGGTTGTTAATGTGGTTGAATTGTGATATGATAATTCATAATGAAACATTATATATATATATAGATCTATATATATATATATATATATATATATATATACTATGTGGTGTGAAAAAGTGTGGCCCCCTTCCGGATTTCTTTTTTTTTTGCATGTTTGTAACACTTTTTAATGTTTCAGATCATCAAACAAAGTTAAATATTAGTAAAAGATAACACAAGTGAACACAACATGCAGTTTCTAAATGAAGGTTTTTATTTAGGGAAAACTAAATCCAAAACTACATGACCCTGTGTGAAGAAGTGTCTGCCCCCCTTTTAAAACTGTGGTTTATCACACCCGACTTCAATTTCTCTAGTCACACCCAGGCATGATTACTGCCACACCTGTTCGCAATAAAGAAATCTCTTAAATAGGACCTGCCTGACAAAGTGAAGTAGACCAAAAGATCCTCAAAAGGTAGACATCATGCCGAGATCCAAAGAAAATCAGAAACAAATGAAAAAGAAAGTAATTGAGATCTATCAGTCTGAAAAAGGTTATAAAGCCATTTCTAAAGCTTTGGGACTCCAGCGAACCACAGGTAGAGCCATTATTCACAAATGGTAAAAACATGGAACAGAGGAGAACCTTCCCAAGAGTGGCCGGCCGACCAAAATTACACCAAGAGCACAACGACGACTCATCCAAGACGTCACAAAAGACCCCACAACAACATCCATAGAACTGCAGGCCTCACTTGCCTCAGTTAAGTTCAGTGTTTATGACTCCACCATAAGAAAGAGTCTGGGCAAAAATGGTCTGCATGGCAGTGTTCCAAGACGAAAACCACTGCTGAGCTAAAATAACATAAAGGCTCGTCTCAGTTTGCCAGAAAACATCTTGATGATCCCCAAGACTTTTTGGAAAATACTCTGTGGACTGACGAGACAAAAGTTGAACTTTTGGAAGGTGTGTGTCCCATTACGTCTGGCGTAAAAAAGTAACACTGCATTTCAGAAAAAGGACATCGTACCAACAGTAAAATATGGTGGTGGTAGTGGGATTGTCTGGGGCTGTTTTGCTGCTTCAGGAACTGGAAGACTTGCTGTGATAAATGGAAAAATGAATTCTGCTGTTTACCAAAAAATCCTGAAGGAGAATGTCCGGCCATCTGTTCGTGACCTCAAGCTGAAGCGAACTTGGGTTCTGCAGCAGGACTATGATCCAAAACACACCAGCAAGTTCACCTCTTAATTGCTGAAGAAAAACAAAATGAAGACTTGAGTGGCCTAGTCAAAGTCCTGACCTAAATCCTATTGAGATGCTGTGGCATGACCTTAAAAGGCGGTTCATGCTCGAAAACCCAATGTGGCTGAATTACAACAATTCGGCATAGATGAGTGGACCAAAATTTCCTCCACAGCGCTGTAACAGACTCATTGCTCAAGTTATCGCAAACGCTTGATTGCAGTTGTTGCTGCTAAGGGTGGCCCAACCAGTTATTAGGTTTAGGGGGCAAACACTTTTTCACACAGGGCCATGTAGTTTTGGATTTTGTTTTCCCTTAATAATAAAAACCTTCATTTAAAAACTGCATGTTGTGTTCACTTGTTATCTTTTACTAATATTTAAATTTGTTTTGATGATCTGAAACATTAAAGTTGTGACAAACATGCAAAAAAATAAGAAATCAGGCAGGGGGGCCAACACTTTTTCACACCACCGTGTGTATATATATATATATATATGTATATTGGCGCTGACTACGGAAATGTGGTACGTGCAACACTAATGACAGGTTTATGTTCCCTCTTATTCAGACAACAAAACAAAACAGATGTCATGGAGCTGGCTTTTTTTTCAGAAAAGAAAAAAAAAACACTTATAGACAAGACATGCTCTTGAAACAGTAATGATACTCTTAAGAGGGTGTTAGGAAGCTGTTTACGATGTCATACCGCTGTGTGAAACTGCAAGTGTTTGATATGGAAAAAGAGTCAAATGGCAAAATATTCTAGACACAGGGACTTTACGTGCAAATTTTTATTTTTTTTTACGTTTCGCCAGTCTGATTAATATTTACATATCTTTGCACTGTGTGTACATTGCAATGTTATCAGATTCCCTGGAATGTGTATATGGTGCCCAATTTTTAAAAGAGAAAAACAGATTTGTTTCTGAATATATTTTATTGCAGAAAATATATTATTCGGGAATGTGCTCCACAACTCAAAGGTACTATTAGCACAGCTGAAGTCAATGAGGATGTTGTCTGATTGCCATCGGCCACAGCCAGGCGTCCAGATGTTTTCAGCAGCTTTGGGAGCTTCCGACTGTCGCGACGGCCCACAAGTGGTCTGCTATAGTTCTTTAGTACATCTGAAATGTGTTCAGGTTGATGAGCAGCAGTTTCATCCTAAGGTCCTAAATCAGACTATGTGCCTCTGAAGTAGGGCTGGGTATTGTTCAAAAATTTTCGATACCGATACCTTGACTTCGATACCGGTTCCTGAACGATACTTTTTTCGATACCAATTTTATGAAATCTATTTGAACAAGATTACATTATCTAAAAAAAAAAACTTTGGTTTTATTTTTCAGCTTGATGTTTATACAAACTCAAAAACTCATCTCATGAGCCACTGCACAAAGGAAAAAAATTTAATCAACACAATAAATCAGAGCAAAATAGTTTTAATAAAGCTCAAACAGTCTTCAGTTTACACATCTGTTAGGCTACATTTACACTAGTGCGTGTTTGTTTTAAAACAGAGACAGAATCGTCATTTCTATTCATTTTCCACTGATTTACTGATAAGCATTAGCAGTTTCTAGTGCTGTCTGCTTGTGTTCTCTCTTCCATGATCTCTGCTCTGACTCAGAGGTAATAACATAGCTATTTCAGGAACTTTACATGGCCAAAACACACATTAGACGTCAATCGGAAGTTATTACAAACACTCGTTGGTGGTTTAAAGTGAGTTTTGAGTAGAAGCGGAATATAAATCTTATTTATTGTTTTATGCAGGGGTTAAATTGGGATTTGTTATGTGTGGGGGGGGGGGGGGGTCTATGGTATCGAGTTATATAAGTAGTATGTATTGTGTGGGTGTGTGTGTGGTGGGGGTGTGTGTTTTTTGTTTTGTGCAAATTATTTATTCTATTCCCACTAATCTCATTAAAACTTTCATTTCAAATTCTTACATTTGAATCTATAAATTCAATTGACACTGAAAAACACAACTGCATTAAATAATTATTATGAGATTATTTTAAATATTTTTGAATATACAAACAAGAAATGATGTTGGAAATTATACTTTTAAACTAAATTAAAACGCCAGTATGTGCCAGTAGTGAGCGTTTAATGAGTAAGTCATTGAGTCGTTTATTCAAACGATTCGTTCAAAAGGCAAATTCATCAGATGTTTATACGTGGGCTAATGAAACTTTGATTCAACCAATTCGTTCAAAACACGGAATAAATCAGCAATGAATCGTCTGGTTGCTATGAGATGCGCTGTGTTTCCGCCCAAAATGTAAGTGACCTAATATTATTGACTTTGCTTATTGAACTGTTTATAGAACTATTAAACAGTCGTAATGGTGAAAACGTTGTGTGATGTTGCCTAACTAACTGTATTTTAAATATAAAAACTTTCCATTTTGAATTTTGCCCTCAGTATGCTGAGTTTCTTAGTGTTGCGCATTTTGATTTCTCCTGGAGAGGCTGCGGGAGCCTCACCTCAGCAGCGCAACCTTATACTGTCAATAGATGCATTATATAGGCTACAGTATATCCACTATTCGCCACTTACTCTACATGTAATAAAATCAGAATAATATTGCATTTTGGTGTTTACATAGTTAATCTTGGTTACTGATGTTTTAATCATGTTACATATCTGGCGTTAATGAAGCGTTAATGTCAAGCCCTGGAGTCTATAACGTTAAGTGCCGGGGCTCAGCCCCAGACGGCCTGGCCCAATTTAAACCCTGGTCTTATGTAGCATGATGCTACAGTGTGCATGAATGGTCGCATAACACGCGCTTTCGGTCTTGTAGTATGAACGGACATCTGCATATGATTGGAACTCTACACAGTTCCCGCGCTACTCTCCATTGGAAATTAACGACCCGGCTGTCGCTTGTCGTTTGTCAGATAGTAGAAAGCCGGCTTGAAAAGCAGTGGAAACGCCAATATGACGAGGATCGTTTTCATTTTAAAACAAAAAACGCACCAGTGTAAATGTAGCCTTACAGCTACGGGGGCTGGGACGCATTCACACTAAATACTCACATGTGAGCCACATCTCTGAGTGTCACACAGTCGCGGACCGACTGTGCAGACCTGTCGGTGTATTAGGCCATAGTAAGATACCACGAGCAGACTGCTCCGTACGTTTTCGCCAGAGCCTCCCGCGGATGTCAAAGCACTGATAGAACTGCGCTCACGTGACGTTGATGAGATTTAAACCCGAGGTATGGAAATTTGTACCGAACGACGAGATGTTTTTCGATACTAGATTGGAATCGAGGCAATTCGGTCGGTGCCTAAAAAGTATCGAACTCGATACTCAGCCCTACTCTGAAGTGCACAAATTAAGTTTCTTTTTACAAAGGCTGTTGCTGAAGCACTTCAAATTGTTTGGCTAAAACTGTGTTCTTCAAACGAAAAAAAACACTTTAATATTATTTTTTTCCCCCCTAAAAACATTCTCTGGCTTTATCCTGTAAAATATAAGGACTTCCACATCTAAATATTTTTAAGACAAAGTGTCATTCCGTTTGAAGCTCTGGGCCCGGTTGCATGAAAGTCCTTAAGTAATTTGACTTAGGGGTATTCCTGAGGGGGGAAAAATCCCTAAGGTAAGGGATTTCTTTAAGAGCGTTGCAACAAACATCTTAACTGTCACCCTTACCTAAGTGTTTATACTAAGCGTTTCACGGGAGTTCCTGGCAACATACGGCAATGAGCGCTGCGGTTGCTATAGTTACTACATCTCACAATAAACATAGATATACATATCTCTGACAATAAACAGAACCTAACTAAATACAAACCTAACCAACTAAAACACGAACAAATAAACGAGCGCTGCCTGTTTCTGCGCTGCTTTGTTTGTCTGCACTGCTTTGTTGCATAGTCGTTACTGAGAAAACCACTTTTTTTCTAAAGTGAAAGTGCCTCCTGCTGACCAATGAAAGGAAAATTTACCAAATGTGAAAATTAACCCATGTTTTGACGCTGCAAACATGCAGAGTTGTAAATGTGAACAGGTGGAATGACAAGAAGATAATGCATTTTAAAAAATATTATGTTTTATTTATTATTAGTATCTAATTAAGTAATGATTAATAATATTGTTTAAATTAATATAATAATTGATTACAACTCATCCCTTTTAGTAAAAAAATGATATACAACTTTTTTTGTAAAAACCTGTAAGTCATGCTTTTTACAGTCATTTTACAGTTTAATATGTTACCATAGTCATTGTCCTACTACGCTCATATGATATTTTATTTGTGCAGGTCTTAAACAATGTCTTAAGTCTTACATTTGAGTTTAAAAACCCTGCAGATACTGAATTTAAGATGACTTAAGGGAGCTCTTTTGGTCCCTTAAATTTATTAAGGTTAAATTGTTACTAAGGACTTTGTAGCAACACTAAAGGGAACACTTAAATAATTAAGGGGAATACTTAATGACAGCCTTAAGGTTCCTTAAGTTGACCCTTAGGATTTTTCTTGCAACCGAAGTTTAACTAAGGGTTCCCTTAACCTTATAACTAAGGGATTTCTGGTTGTAACTGTTCACATTGTAGCTCTACACATCACTGTTCGCAGTGGTACAGATAGCGCTAGAGATTCCCTTAACACCCCGCATTTATTACCAAATGCATGACATAAACTGTCTGGAGGCGTTGACGTCATATCGCCTGTCGCTGTGTCTTGCTTATTTCCAAACATCATGCAACGATTTGTTTTCGCTGTCACACATCTGTGAGCATTTTACCATGAAATGAATCAAGATTATTATCTTCACATCCCCAGCCAGACATGTGCTGGCTGACCCTCAACGTTTCACTGTCATGTGTGTTTGTATACTGACCCTAGGAGTGAGGTTTATGCCTGTTCTCAGTTGTCAACTGACTTTGAGTTTGGGGCTACTTATTTATTTTATTTAATTTTTTAAGATCTTGGTCACTTCTTTTTTCCATCTTTTCATTTTCAATAAACTCTCAAATTAATTCAGATTAGCTCTAAGATTCTGTTTACACCCAGTAATGAAATCTGTTGAGGGTGATCAAAGTGGCTATATACGCATCATTTCAAAGAAGCTTTACAAAAAGTTCTACTATGCAATACTAATTATACAGTACTGTATAACTAGTATAGTACCGTCTGTAAACCTTGTGTGTCAGAGACACAAGTGCACAGCCATCTTTGGAATTTTGTCTTTGAACTTCTTTTCCCTTTCAGTCTGTCACTCTCGACGTCACGTCGGATGACGACGAAATTGGGATCCTACCAAAGGGCCACATCTATCTTCGAGTGTAAACTAAACAAGCCAATGCACATGGCATGCGATTATT
Source organism: Sinocyclocheilus anophthalmus (assembly GCA_018155175.1). Lineage (NCBI taxonomy): Eukaryota > Metazoa > Chordata > Actinopteri > Cypriniformes > Cyprinidae > Sinocyclocheilus > Sinocyclocheilus anophthalmus. Next base: position 69,732 of record JADLZN010005930.1, read on the forward strand.
GCATCCAGCTGCTGCTGATCACAGCGTGAGTATAAGTAGGCAGCAGATGCAGCGCATATTCAGCTTTTCGCTTCGGAGCCGAGCGATCACATCGTTCTGCTCCTGACTACTCTACTGAGAGAAGAAGACTGAACGAGTTCAGTGCGCTCTTGGAGAGCTCTTCGTGTTGGCGGTACGGCGCTTCAGCGGTGGTGGTTTCCCGTGTCGGGTGGGTTGCATACATCAGGCTGCACTACCCCATGTTTGTGTTGCAGATGATAATCTCCCCTGTGCGCCTCAGCACGCTAAAAGAGCTTGTTCCCCTAAAAGAGCAATTTCGGGTGCTTTTTTTTTTTTTAAAGACGACGTTGCGTGGCAAACTTGTCGTTACGTCTTTGTAAAGACGATGTGTGTCTTGCTGTAGACAACGTATCACCCGGGCGTTTTTTGGATGCGGTTGTTACCTGGCGCTGGGTGATGGTCACTATCGCTGCCTCTCGTGCCTGGGCATGGAGCATGCTGAGGTGGCTTTCGTGGATGGCTTATGCTCCCATTGCAGGGGTATGACCATCTCGGAGTTGCGGACTGGACTCCGTTACCTGCAAGGGGGCGGGGTGCCCGTGCCACTGCCTAGATCTGGGTTTCCCTCTGGTGGCAGCCGGGGGCGTCTTTTTTCTGGTGGTGGGCGGACTGGTCTTACGTTCACGGTGAGGAATTCCCCTCCGGGGAATGCGCAAGCCCGCCGTCACTTCGAAACCAGTGGAGCTCTCAAGAAGAGCAGGCTGGACCCTCCTGGGGGTACCACCTGTTTCTTCCGAGGTTCCCCCCGAAGATCGGATGTCGATTGCAGCATCGGAGGGTGAGACAGAGCTTTCTGGAGAGGAAGATTCGCGGGCGGAGAATATTTTCATCTTTTTCCACCACTGACCTCTCGGTCGGTGGAACCCAAATTCTCGACAAAGAGCAATTACTCTATTTCTGGGTCCCCAGAGGGGAGGGGGGGTTGTGGACAATCTAGTGCGTATCACACTCACCCTCATCTCTCGCCAGTGAGCAGCAGTGGGCAAATCGGGAGAGGCCATGAGCCCCAACAGGAGACCATACACAACACACGCACCCTCCTGACTCGCAAATGCAGGTCAGTGTACAACACCAGACCTGCCTCGGACCGGCTACGAGAAGGCGAGGGCGGGGGCCGGTCCGGTTTTTTCGCGCTGCCACCACTGCGGGTACGCCTGTAGTCAGTTGATGCCACTAGCGCGGTGTCTGGGAGCCTGGCTTGAGCTACTCAGCCCGTCTTGATGGCTCCTTCGAACCGTTAGGTTCGGCTATGCGATTCAGTCGCCCGGCTTCCCCCAAAGTTCAGTGGCATCCGCTTCACAATAGTGAATGCGGCCGATGGTCCTGTCTTGCGGGTGAAGGTCGCAGTCCTACTGGCGAAGGACGCGATGGAGCCGGTTCCTCCAGCCGATATGAGGTTGTGGTTTTACAGCCCTTACGTCATTGTACCCAAGAAAGGTGGTGGGTTACGGCCAATCTTGGACCTGCGTGTCTTGAACCGGGCCCTTCACCGGTTACCGTTCAAGATGTTGACGCAGGTATGCATCTTCGGGTGCATCCGTCCCCAAGATTGATTTGCAGCGGTCGACCTGAAGGACGCACACTTCATGTGTCGACCTTTCCACACCACAGACCATTGCTGTGGCTCGTGTTAGAAGGACAAGCATATCAGTACAAGGTCCTGCCCTCAGGGCTGTCCCTGTTGCCCCGTGTCTTCACGTAAGTTACGGAGGTACCCCTTGTTCCCTTGAGAGAACAGAGCATTCGCATTCTCAACTACCTCGACGAAGCAGTCTCAGGATCAGTTGTGCGAACACAGGGATTTGGTACTTTCACACTTCAGCTTGTTGTGCCTTCGGGTCAACTGGGAAAAGAGCTAACTCTCCCCGATGCAGAGGATCTCTGTTCCCGGTATGGAGGGGACTCGGTAAAAGCAGGATGGCGGTCCCACTGAAAAAGAGGCTCCTGGGGCATATGGCAGCTAGGGCGGCAGTCACGCCACTGGGGCTGCTTCATATGAGACCGCTGCAGCACTGGCTCCATTGCCGAGTCCCGAGGTGGGCGTGGCAACGCGGCACCTTCCGGGTCCAAGTTACACCGGCCTGCCGCCAAACCTTCACCCCGTGGTCAGACCTTGCGTCCTCCAGGCAGGAATGCCCCTGGAGCAGGTCTCCAGGCATTCTGTGGTTTGCTCGGATGGCCATCAACCACCGGCTGGGGGGCCAAGTACAACGGACTTGCAGTGTCAGGGGTTTGGACGGGGCCCCCAACTGCACAGGCTGCCTCGAATTGCTGGCAGTTGTATCTTGACGGGGCCGTCTCCAAGGGCGCTTATGAGGCAAGAATGTACTAGTCCGCAAGGACAACACAGCGACCGTTGCATACATCAAACGACAGGGTGGTCTGCACTCCCGTCGCATGTCGCAACTCGCCCGCCACCTCCTCCTCTGGAGTCAGAAGCATCTGAGGTCGCTTCGTGCTGTTCACATTCCTGGGCTGCTCAACCGGGCAGCCGACGAGCTGTCCCGAGCTGCGTTCCCGGGAGAATGGCGACTCCATCCCCGGACGGTCCAGCTCGTTTCGGAGCTGCTCAAGTAGACCTGTTTGCCTCTCCAGAAACATCTCAATGCCAGTTGTTCTTCTCCCTGCCCGAGGGAACACTCGGCACGGACGCAATGGCACACAGCTGGCCGCGGGGCCTTCGCAAGTATGCATTTCACCCAGTGAGCCTTCTGGCACAGTTGTGTGCAAGGGTCAGGCAGGACGAGGCAGGGTAATGCTGGTGGCACCTTTGGCACTCCCAGACTGGTTCCCAGAACTATTGCTCCTCGCGACAGCCCCTCTTGGCCGATCCTCTGAGAAGGATTTATGAATCAGAGGACGGGGAACCCATGGGCACCGCGTCCAGATCCTCTGGGACACTTCATGTCCGGTCCCTGGACGGGAGGCGGAGGTTCTGAGTGGCCTACCCCAAAAGGTAGTTGACACCATCACTTCAGCGAGAGCACAGTCTACACTGAAGTGGAACATGTTCGTTGAGTGGTGTTCTTCTCGCCGAGGAGACCCCCGAAGATGCCCGATCGGATCGGAGTTGGGCTGTCCTTTTTGCAGCAAGGGTTGGAGCGAAGGCTGTCCCCCTCCACCCTTAAAGTCTATGTCGCTACGATTGCTGCTAACCACGACCCCATAGAAGGAGGTCATTGGGGAAGCATGACCTGGTCGTCAGGTTCCTTAAGGGGGCGAGAAGGTAAATCCTCTACGGCCCCCCTCTATACCCTCTTAGGACCTGACTCTAGTGCTCACGGCACTACAGCAGGGCCCATTTGAGCCTTTGCAGACGGTCGAGCTGAAATTTCTCTCGATGAAGACTTTGCTCCTGCTGGCATTGGCCTACATCAAGAGGAGGGTAGGGGACCTGCACGCATTTTTGGTCAACGATTCGTGCCTAGAGTTCGTGCCGGCTGATTCCCAGGTAACCATGAGGCCCCGGCCCGGCTACGTGCCCAAGGTTCCTGCTACTCCCTTCAGGGAGCAGGTGGTGAACCTCCAAGCACTGCCCTCGAAGGAGGCAGACCCAGCCCTAGTTTTGCTCTGTCCCGTCCGAGCCTTAAGGTGCTACGTAGACCAGACGCAAAGCTTCAGGACCTCAGAACAGCTCTTTTTCTGTTACGGAGGCCGGCAGAAGGGGAAAGCCGTCTCAAAGCAGAGGATGGCCCAATGGATAGTGGATGCCATCACCCTGGCATATCAGGCACAGGGTGTGCCCTGCCCGTTCAGGTTGTGAGCTCACTCAACTAGAGGTGTTGCATCATCCTGGGCGCTGGCTCGTGGCACCTCACTGACAGATATCTGTAGGGCTTCGGGCTGGGCGACCCCTAACACATTCACTAGATTCTATAGCCTTCGTGTGGAGCCGGTATCCTCCTGTGTTCTCACCTCAAACGGGTAGAAGCACTGAGAGGCCCCGGCTTCGGGTCGGCTTGCAAAAACCACTCCAGAGAGTCCATACAGTAGACACTGTTGAGTTCCTCCATCCCCTCGGGCAGCCAGACGTGGCGGAGCGTCCGGGGCCAGGCCTTCACTCGCTGAATCCTCCAGAACCGGTAGAAGGCTGGGTTCCATAAGAAAGACCTAAGTGGATCCCATATGTGCAAAGTCCACGTTATAGCCTTGAGCCCGTGTTTCCCCGACAGACTTCTGCCATTCCAAGAGTGCCGCAATCACCTCCAATCTTCCGTATGCACCTAAGGAATGTTCATATGTATATTGCTTCCGAAACCTCCTTCGGGAAGGTTCGAGCATCCGTAACGCCCCTGTTCCAAGTAGAAAGGGTACGTTTTCCCAGTGTTATCCAATCTCACTGATTGGGTAGTGACATAGCAGCCCGTGCTGGTCCTCTTGTAAAGAAGCCCTGGCCTACGCCAAAAAGTAGGGGTGCAGGTGGCTTTCACAGGACACTGGAAGGTGCGGTAGCTGTGGCCTTTTGGTAGGATACCAATTTCGTCGGTCATCCGACATGACATCGATAGTGACCGACTGAAAGGGAACGTCTCGGTTACGTATGGTAACCCTCGTTCCCTGAAGGAGGAAACGGAGACATTACGTTCCGTCGCCACAGTTGCTGTACAACCGCTGAGGTGGGCCGGGTCACCGGCTCGGCTCCTCAGTGAAAAGCTGAATATGCGCTGCATCTGCTGCATACTTATACTCACGCTGTGATCAGCAGGAGCTGGATGCAATAATCGCATGTCAATGTTCATTGGCTCGTTTAGTTTACACTCAAGTAGATTGGTCCCTCTAAGCGAGATCCCAATTTCGTTGGTCTCGAGGTGACATCTCCGTTCCCCTTCAGGGAACGAGGGTTACCATACGTAACAGAGACGGTTTTGCGGTAGATCTGTAAAATCGCTAGTGAACTGTAATTTTAAAGATATTAAAACGAGCGGTTCATTCATAAATCTGTACGACCTTACCTTCACGCTGTGGAAATACAAACTGGAAGACAGAAGACAATGAGCGCAGCGCTGAAAAGGGGCTGGGCTACATAAGATCTGTAGCTTAACTGAAACTTAAAGCAATAAATATTAAGGGTTAGTTCACCCAAAAATGAAAATGGCTTGTGTTTTACTCGCCTCGAAGAATCTAGGTGTAATGCTTTCTGCTTTCAGACGAAAATCCAGTCGAGTATATAAAAATGGTCTGGCTTTCCAAGCTATCATTGCAGTCAGCGGGTGAACAGTGGGCTTGGGGGGTTGGGGGGGGGGGTGGGGGGTGGGGGGTTGGGGGGGGGGGGGGGGGGGGGGTTGGGGCTTCTGGCGGGAACAGTCCACAAGTCGTCAAATAAAGCACGCGCATTCATAATAAAACGTGCTTCACACGGCTCCGGGGGGTGAATAAAGACCTTCTGTAGTGAATCCAGTTTTGTAAGGAAAAAATATCCATATTGAACGTAAATAAAACTTTTATATCACTTCGCCTACTGTCATGAAGCGGCTGGCGGATGTTTAGCAGTAGCGTTTCGTGTTCGTGCGAATGCGGAGAGAGAACAAAAACAAAATGCCGGCACGAAATTAGAGCCAAACCGAAGATGACAAATGAAGAATGTCGGAGGATTTCGATATAAGCCAAGAGGAGACTGGTTTTCCTTTGCTAAAGTAAGGAAACTTTGCTTCCTTTGCTCCTATAAACAAACTCGCGAGACTAGCATATCTCAGAGGCATACGTCATACGCCTTCCGCATTTGAAAGATAACGGAAGTGAGAGAAAAGTGTTTTATTACGTTTGAAATATGGATATTTTTCTTACAAAAACACATGGATTCACTACAGAAAGCCTTTATTCACCCCCCGGAGCCGTGTGAAGGACGTTTTATTATGGATGCGCACTTTATTTGACGACTTGTGGAATGTTCAACTGCAACAACCGCTGACTGCAATGATAGAGCTTAGAATAGCCAGGACAATTTTTAATATAACTCCGACTGGATTCGTCTGAAAGAAGAAAGTCATATACACCTAGGATGCTTCGAGGGTGAGTAAAACACAAGCTAATTTTCATCATTTTTGGGTGAACTAACCCTTTAAGATAGGGCCAGACAATATACTGTATAATAATGGTGTGAATGGTTAAATGTAATTCAGAGATATAATCATTATTTGGTTTTGTTCTAAGTGAGAGCCAGCAGTTTTTAATGAATTGATGATTTGTTTGACCATTGCTAACCACGTTTCCAGCAGATGTTTTATTACAATGATCTAGTTATAATACAACTTACATAATCTTATATAACGCAATATCACTTCTTCCAGTGGTGTTTGTGGTCAGACCACAAGGAGATCCACAAGTACCTTGTGTCAGGAATAGCACATGTTGGAAAAATAGCACCAGACTCGTAAGTAATCAAATGGAAACTATTGTCTAAGCTGCATGTGTAGCCTTTCATGAATATTGTTAGAGGAATGAAGTGACTGGCAACAAGTTTTGGGTCCACCCTACTTCAATTATATAATCTTAACTGACTATGCAGTGTTGTCTGAGCTGAATTGGGAAGGAATAACTTAATCTTTTATCATGTGCCATGAGGGGAGGAAATGGGAAACATTTAAACATCTGGATTGTTTTCGTTCATTGCACTGTGGGTTAACTCTTATATTTTTTTCTGCCTCTGAAAGCTTGGATTCCCAGAGAAAGTTCATCATATGCAGACTATTTCATCAAACCAAAGTCAAAGCTGAACACACCACTATTACGGTGCAGTTTTGACATATTGTGACCACTAATGCTGGTCGTCCTACCCATAATTTGTGACCCTCTCTGTGAAATCCTGGCTAAAGTCTCAAAATTTAATTATGAGATAACAAGCATCAAAATTTGATTTCAACCATTAATAGGGTATACAGTGGGGCAAATAAGTATTTGATACACTGCCGATTTTTCAAGTTTTCCCACTTACAAAGAATGGAGAGATCTGTAATTTTCATCGTAGGTACACCTCAACTGTGAGAGACAGAATCAAATAAAAAAATTCAGAAAATCACATTGTATGATTTTTATGATTTTGTTTTAATTTCCATTTTATTGCATGAAATAATTATTTGATACAATAGAAAAATAGAACTTAATATTTGGTACAGAAACCTTTGTTTACAATTACAGAGGTCAGATGCTTCCTGTAGTTCTTGACCAGGTTTGCAGACACTGCAGCAGGGATTTTGGCCCACTCCTCCATACAGGTGTTCTCCAGATCTTTCAGGTTTTGGGGCTGTCGCTGGGCAACATGGAGTTTCAGCTCCCTCCATAGATTTTATATTGGGTTCAGGTCTGGAGACTGGCTAGGCCTCTCCAGGACCTTGAAATGCTTCTTACAAAACCACTCCTTCGTTGCCCGGGCGGCGTGTTTGGGATCATTGTCATGATGGAAGGGAAGACCCAGCCACAGCCCATCTTCAATGCTCTTACTGAGGGTAGGAGGTTGTTGCCCAAAATCTCGCAATACATGCCCCATCCATCCTCCCCTCAATACGGCGCAGTCGTCCTGTCCCCTTTGCAGAAAAGCACCCCCAAAGCATGATGTTTCCACCCCCATGCTTCACGGTTGGGATGGTGTTCCTGGGATTATACTCATTCTTCTTCTTCCTCCAAACACGTCGAGGGTGGAGTGTATACCAAAAACTTCTATTTTGGTCTCCTCTGGCCACATGACCTTCTCCCATGCCTCCTCTAGATCATCCAGATGGTCTTTGACAAACTTCAGACGGGCCTGGACATGTAATGGCTTAAGCAGGGGGACCTTGCCCACGCTGCAAGATTTTAATCCATGACGGTGTAGAGTGTTACTAATGGTAACCGTTGAGACCGTGGTCCCAGCTCTCTTCAGGTCATTCACCAGGTCCTCCCGTGTAGTTCTAGGCTGATCCCTCACCTTTCTCAGGATAATTGATACTCCACGAGGCGAGATCTTGCATGGAGCACCAGACAGAGGGAGATTGATGGTTATTTTGTATTTCTTCTATTTCCGAATATTCACACCAACAGTTGTTTCCTTCTCAAAAAGCTTCTTGCTGATGTTCTTGTAGCCTATTCCAGCCTTGTGCAGGTCTACAATTTTTGTCCCTGGTGTCCTTAGACAGCTATTTGGTTTTGCCCATAGTGGAGAGGTTGGAGTCTGGTTGATTGAGTGTGTGGACCGGTGTCTTACAGGTAACAAGTTCAAACAGGTGCAATTAATACAGGTAATGAGTGGAGGATAGGAGGGCTTCTTAAAGACAAACTAACAGGTCTGTGAGAGCTAGAATTCTTGCTGGTTGGTAGGTGATCAAATACTTATTTCATGCAATAAAATGGAAATTTATTATTAAAAATATGACAATGTGATTTTCTGGATTTTTTTTTGATTCTGTCTCTCACAGTTGAGTAGTACCTACGATGAAAATTACAGATCTCTCCATTCTTTGTAAGTGGGAAAACTTGAAAAATCAGCAGTGTATCAAATACTTATTTGCCCCACTGTATGTCGAACATCACCTGACCAAACCGGAAAACAGGTCCAATTGCATCCGCTTGTCAGAGAAAGTGTTAACAGCAGTATAAACTGATGCCAATATCTATGGACTTTTAAGGTAATCAGCTAACCTAGCTAGTTGTTTTTATTGTTGACATTTTATTCAATTTTTATATCTAAATGTGAAAAGAATAAAAATAAAAATAACTTTTAGATATCAGTCCGCATATGTGATGGACATTGGTTATGATCATCATTGGTATCTACTTTGAAGGCATCTTGAGTAAAACTGCTTCATATTTAAGTAAGCATATGCAAAATGCTTGAACCGGAAGCGACGAGACCCGGTTAACAGAATACGGAAGTGTGTTGCGCATAACCCCTATTTCACTATGATTCAATCTTTGACATGGTCTTACTCAATCAGTAATAAAGATATCAATGTTACTTTTTCACAGAATGCCAATGCTCCAAAGTTCTGTTTGTGGTGTATTAGAATGGGCTGATGATAGAAAAGTCAGCTTTATGTGTGTCTGTGCAAAAAGTGCAGAAGAAACAAGGTTGTGTCAGAAACATTGCAAAATGTTGAATGCCCCTAATACTTAATATTAAACTCCCTATGTTTACTTTTTGTTGGCTTCATACATATAAAAAAATATTGGGTCCCACTTTATATTAAGTGGCCTTAAATAGTATGTACTTACATTTAAATTAATAATTTGATACAATGCACTTATTGTGTACATGCATGTTTTTACATTGTACTTATATTTAAAGAATACCTGCATGTAATTACATCTGTTATTAATTTCTGTAATTATATTGTACTTATTTTTAATGTAAATACATAGTAATTAAGGCCACTTAATATAAAGTGGGACCAAATATTAAAAACAAAAACAAAAATAGAGTTGGTCTTGAATCGCTTGACATATTGCTTGCCCCAATAATACTGTCCTGAGACACTTTTAATCCAATGTAGCAGAGCTTGTATCCAATGTACCAGATGCCTTCCTGCTTGCTACTTCTAGAAACCGCATGGTAGCTTGCACAAAGACATTTTTGGAGCTACTGTTTTCTCGGGACTGACCTCTTCCTCATATTCAGCTGTCCTTTCATTTAATGCCAACTGACCTGAGCAGGTAATCGTGTTCTCTCTCGAACTAATCGAGCATGTAATGTTTTGTTTTTTAAAGCCCAGACTTTACAGTTTCTCAGAGAGAACTGAGTGTGCTGCCAACACCGCTGCCCCCCCACCCCCCCCCCAACCCCCAAAACCACTCCCAGAACCAAAAAAAAACACCCACATAATTTGCCCGCTCTATTTAACTAGAGATAGAGAAGTTTTAACATAACACAATGTTGTAGGCATGCTAAATTATTTCATACCATACAGCAAATATGGACAATATCTTCATTCCACACTTCTGCCACACAAAAACATGCAGTTTTAATTTTTATATTTACTGAATGCAGCCAAACTTTTACGAGAACAGTAGTCCGCAAGAAGATTTATGTAATACATTTTAATGATACAAACATACACTACAATTTAAAGTCTGTGTTGTTCAAGTTTAAAGTAACATTCTTGAGTTAAAAGTAAATTCAAAATGTTAGTTGAAAAGCATCTTTGATGAGCTACAGAGAGAAACTAGTAGCCAGGCAATAAACAGGTGACCAGTCCTGACCAGCAAGTGACCAGCACGGGTCAGCAGGGTTTGCCAAAAGCAGCTAATGTAGTATAATGGTTTTATGGTAGACTAAAATGTTTTTGAAAATACTCTTTGTTTGAGCCAAAAGCAGAACCATGCACTGTGTTTTTGATTAACATCAGGAATGAGTCAGATTTATTGACATGGGAAAACTACGTCCATGTCAGGAAAGACTAGCTTGTCTTGAAATGTGTTTGTTTACAAATGCACTTTCACCTTTCCCTTACCCTCACAAGTGTACATTACATTTCAGGAGACTTGGTGTTGACAGATGAAGACATTTCATAATGTTGCAGTTTGCCATTGCAAAATAAACTGAGGAAATAATACAATATGGCAGGCCCTTTGTAATAATAATAATAAGTTTTATTTATATAGCGCCTTTCCAGAGCTCAAGGACACTTTACAATAAACATCAGAAATGTGAGGATAACATCAAACAAACAATCAAACAATAATACAGAAAGTAAAGTAAAGAGAACATCAGACATCCAGAGAGTAATATATGGATAAGACAACAACTTTGTAGTGCTTTAATATCCCTAAGATAACTAATTTCAGGCTTTTACAAAGAAAAGCAAAGATATTAATGTAACTTGGAATCTCATCTAAGAGAGGTCAAATCCCATATGTTCTTAGATCTTCTCCTTCTGTCTGCAAGCTCTTCAATTAGGCAGGGCTTTGAGTTTCTGAATTACAAATTATGAAGTAAATATTTATTTCATGATGGCTTCATGATTGTGGTTCCAGTTTTTAATGAGTTGCAGATCTGCAGAAAATTTTGATTGGTTTCTTTGGTTATAAAAGAGCATTTCTGGACCTCAGTTTGTATACTAGAAAATAAGGATTCATGATATTATCGGAATGTTATCAGAATCAGTCGATAAAGGCTTAAAATGTAAACATTTGCATCAGCCGATTTGAAAAAATGTATGCTGATATGCCTTGCCGATAAGACAAATAACTCACATGTGCTCAAGGTGTGCTAGTGATAAGATCATGTCACCAGTGTGGTCATTCTTGAAGCAAACCTTTGCCTGAAGCATGATTAGATTTACTGTTTTGCAACACAGCATTTCATTTGAGAATGTATGTACAGAATTATGCGTCCAGTGTGCGATAGAGTCAACAATCACGAGCGCGTGCAGCAACAACAACAGCCTTCCCCGGGTCCTAATACGGGTTCCTTAGTGTCCAGTAAGGCATTTTATTTATTTAGGGGATGCTATAGGCCCGTTTGTAATAAAATGAAAAGTAAAATACACAAATAACTTAGAGATACTTGTATTTGTGAATAAAGCATTAATTGATGTCATAAAATCATCTATTTTGATTTAAATGGGTCATGAGCTGCCTCTGTTTTGTGTGTGACGACATTACTGCTGGATCCAATATAGTTGGCACAGTATCGTCTTTTACTTTGCTTTACTCTGCTAAATGACTAAATGTAAATGTACTTTAAATCTTTTGAAAATCCTGTGTCAAATTGTGCCTTGTAATCTGTGGTAAAATGAAGTGAACAAAGGACCGAGTTCTTACTGATGCGGTCTGGATCTTCATTCAAAATAAAGTTAATTCACTCTTTTCTAATGTTGGCATCAGAAGGAAGGCAATGCAAAGACTGTTATTCCACAACTTGGCACTGCACAGTAGAGGTCTACATTTCCACAGTAGAGGAACCGCGAGACCCGACCAGATTTTTTGCGCTACAGGATTAAATTCCCGAATAAAACGCGGTAGCGGTCGGTAACTCTGGTGTAATTTGAACGGGAGCGGGGCGGTCTAACAATATCCCGTTCCCGATGTCCATTTAGAACAGCATATCTGTGCTTTATTCTTATTGTCCACCGGTACAGCCTGCACTTGGACTGTTATGCACGCGCTGCACACATGCTTTCAGTGTCACGCGTTTTATTTGCAGGGTCTGTGTTTATGTGCATAACGATGCTCAGAGCAGGTTGTACCTACTGGTAGTAAATATACGGCCCTCAGACAGAACAGGCAGGTTGTCGATGAGTGACAGAGCAGAATAAGGATGTAGCAAAGTGTGGATGCGCTGTCCTTGAAGGAAGTTCAACTCCGTTTTGTTTATATTTTGCTTAATCTATAATTTTATATGAAAAATGTCTTATTTATTTTTCTCTGTGACACTTTACTGTTAACAGAAAAATGTCAAACGAATTAGGCTATTTTGACAAGACGAATAAAAATAACTAATAGGCTATTTTTGTACAACCTACATTTTTATTTTTTTTCCTCTGCCACACTTTTTCCTATTGTGTTGTAAATGTTCAACGAATTGTATCCTGACAAGATTAGATAAAATAAGAAATAAAATTTTTGTACATTTTTATTTTCTGACACTTTTTTTTTTTTCCTACTGTGTTGCATAAAATATTAAATGAATTTTGTGTCTTAAGATAATTCATAAATTCAAGTCAAAGTCAATAAATTCAAGACGAATAAAATAACATAGTCTACAATTTTGTGCAGACTACATTTTTATTTGTCATCTCTCTCTTTCAGTAGTGGAAATTTAAATGTTAGATTCTGGAAACGAGATCTAAATTTAACGGTCGGGTCAGGAAGAAAATTATTCTAAGCGGACAGCGGGTAAACAAAGAGTGAATATATAGCGGGAGCGGGTGGGTGTGGAATAGAACCTTGCGGGCGGGGGCGGGGACTAATAAACAGTCCCGTGCAGACCTCTACTGCACAGCGACTTGTTGTGTTCGGAGCCATCTTTATCGTTGGTTTCTGCGTAGACCTGCGCATTCGCCTCTCTCGTAAACACTGCATGCACGAATCTGTGGGCGGGGCCAAACAGGCAGCAATGTAGAACCAGGCGTTGATCTTCTGCAGAGGCGGATTCATCCACATTATTACGTCATAAAGTGGCAAATTCCACAACCTGTCGTTTTGGCAGACTGGCTTCAATATAAGCTGTTTTTAGACTAGAAAGTTTTGAGTTCTGAAACTTATGTTTTTATAGTACAATGACCTCTTATATGTCAAAAGATCAAGGGAATTTTAGTTTCTCAGTTTATGACCCCTTGAAAGGGCAGAAGCTATAGCTTACATGAATAAAAATCATAAACATGACACATAACCAATTAAATAGCTTTATATACAGATTTATTATTTAATGTGTAATATTTTTTTCAAACAGATTATGAAAAATAAACAGCAGATTAATTTTATTAGTTATTTTCAATGCTTTCAATGTACTCATTATAACAATAAACTTTAAGGGGTCATCGTATGCAAGTTGCTATGATTCTTTAGGGTCTTAATGAAAAGTCTACACCATACTTTGGTTAAAATTTCTCAATGGTCATCTAAAAAAACACCCTTTTTACCTTGTCAAAAACAGCTCTGTTCACAGCATCCCATTTCGGTGCATGTCTCTTTAAATGCTAATGAGCTCTGCTCACCCCGCCCCTCTCTTCCATGGGTGGGACTAGATGGTATCATGAGACCGTACACTTTAGCGGCATTGCTAGCTGTTAACTAGCACATATTAGGAAAGGTGATTTGTAAAGATTCATTAAAAAACCTTATACTCATTCCTTCTGTAGGTGAAGCTGGATCACGAATGATTCGCGCGAACTTAGACACATTTAGGTAGATTGCATTCCCTTCAAAAACAAGTAATCCACTGCGTCTGGCGGACTATTGACAGCTCACTCATGGCGGGTCTGTGCTAAAATGCCAATGTCAATCAACAATCGTGGGAGGGGCCTGGTCACTTTGCCAAGAATCTGTGAATGGCTTGATATGAGATCTCAAAATTTATTGGAATTAAAAAAAAAAAACACTGGGTGGATTTTTATCATTATAGGGTGGTTGTGTACACACACTGCCAAGACACATTTCAGTTCAAACAACATGTAAAAGTGAATTTTGCATCAATATCATCGGTATCTGCTATCTGCCAAAATGAGTTAAAAATATTGGCATATTGGATATCTGTAAAAATCCAATACTGTGCATCCCTACTAGAAAACAATACTAAAACACAATGAAAGTGTAAAGAGACAGAGGACTGTAAAGCTGGCACAGTATCATTTCAGATTAATTTAGATTCATTAAGAGTTTTCCCTAAATAAACTCCTAATTACTGCTTATTGATAATGTAGGAGTAGGGAGTAGGTATTGGGTAGGGTTAAGGGATCTGGAATATGGTCATGCTGAATAAGGCAGTCATATGTGCTTCATGAGTACACATAAACAACCAATGTGCTTGTAATATGCATGCTAATAACCAACTTGTTAGTTGTGTTGTTTGTGAGCAGGAGAGCAGGACAGTAGATTGTCAGTTCTTTCTGAAAGTAGCTCATGGCCGTGAATCTCGCCCCCAACAACTGCCTTCAATATTTTCTAACGAAATGGAAGTGAATTTCCAGTTGGACAGCAAATTATTTCAGCAGAGTTGAATCGCTGGAGCCATTAATGCAATGGCAATAGCAAGAGATTACAAATTATTTGTAAGTTTTTCAAACAAGACTCATATACGCAGTATATCGAATCCTCTAGTTCTTTGGAAGTGCTCATTGGAGCTGCCTGGGAACTTATAAACATGACTTTGTTTTCTGGCAAATATAAAACACCAACAGCTTTCCAAACCATTACTAGATGCATTCAGGTAGTCTTTTAGTCTTTTTTCTCTCTCCTGTTTGAAATAACTTTTGTTCAAGCCTGTAGGTTCAAATGTATTGTGGGATTTATGTAGACTTGAGCAACTTCTATGTGTGCCTTTCCTGTGTATTTATCTATCAAATCAATTATTTTCTATTATGACATTGAGTGACATGTTTAAACTGGTGAAGTCAAATAATTTATCATAGGAAGCAACACCAATACTTACTTTCTAGCTTGTTTTTTGCTCTTTCCCACTTTCCCCGCTGAGTGTCAGAACATTTATTTTGAGCTCACCTAGCAAGTATGTTGCCCCCAAGGGCTTTTAAAAAGCAGGAAAGAGACAGCTACTGTAAAGGCTTATGGGCAGAAGTGCAAATGTTCCATTCAGGGTTCTCTCTCGGTCATTGCATACGTTACTGACGTGGAAAGGGGCCTTCTTGTAGCCAATACAGTGATAAATAGAGATGAGCAGAAGTACTCAGGTTCTCAAAAGTAGCACCAGTGTTTAATTGTAAAATCACAATTTCTCAAACTAGGGCTGTCAAATCAAATTCATTATGTATTATGCAAATAATGACCGTTTATCATCAGTTGTGAGAGAATCGTGACCTCTATTTTAAGGGGATTCTCAGTTAAACCAGAATTGTGTGACTCTATTAGTTACTGAGATTACTTTGACCATTTCTGTACATTTCATCTGGCCCCGCAAAAAAAAAATGCAATACCAATCGATACCAAACTTGGTGGTTCATCACTCTGAAATTGTAAGGGCTTTTTTCCAAAATCCTTAAGTCGTAATCTACAAAATGTATACCTTTTATTTCCATTTCCGGCATGAAAATGTTTGTGCTATTTTCGATTTTCTTAAAACCTACTTCTTCAAACTCGTCTTGGGCTGTTCGCCAGTCTTCACCAAACCGTGTACAAAGCAGCTATAGACTACGCTGGCTAAAAGTTTCCAAAATATGCTGATATGCAGAAGCATTGCAAAGATATGTTAGCAAATTAAATTGTCAGTCATCACACATTTTAACAAATGGATCTATATCTGCTGAATGCAAACTCCTTAAAACACTTTGACTACAAGGCATTCTGAGGACACACAAAGAGATATGTAGACCCAAAAAGTACTTGTTTGATTATTCTGTCAAGTATTCAGGGGGTTTATTGTATCATAAATGCTGTTTCTTTTTGTGTTGCTGGTAACATCAGTGGTTTTGGAATGTGTTAGAAATATTGTTTTATTAATTGGTTTTGTATGTTTGTTTGTTTTTTAATTATGGCAGCATTTGCTTTTGCTGGGATTCCGTTACCCCTGTAAAAGCAGATGTATTGGCAAGTCTGGCAGTCATAGAACACTTCAGACTGACATTACACAAGTGCTTCCAGATGGTCATTAGAAGGATCATAAATATAAAAGTAAAATATTTGACAGGCCATTTATTGTGCGAATATACTGGCTAATTGCTCATTTGCTTGGAGATTTTACTGTTTTTAGTGTTATAAACTTGTGTAGAATGCATGCTCGTTTTCAGAAAATTGTATTGCATGGATGAACTTCAGAGTCATATTTTAGACTATACCACAAGGTCTCTGAATGAGTCTATACTTTGTACGGTAGTACACTCTATGACTGTAAAATGATAGTCATACAAGTACGTGTTGTTTTGGGCTCATGATTTTTTTTATTGTTGGTTGTAGTAATCTCAATTTCTGTGATCATATTTGCTGTATTAAAGATTTAGAGTGTGCACTAAAACATTGCATTCTTTCGTTTTAGCATCAATAATAAGCTCCAGCAGCCAGAGGCAGCATCAGGAGTTCTGGAGTATGCCATGAAACACTTTGGAGAACTGGTAAGAGCTTTCATCCCTTATTAATCTGTGTGCCATCCATCATGACTTCATAAGATGAGGTGAATCTCACTAAGCCTGTAAAGAAATGTCTTGGTCATATATCACCTTAAAAGATATTTTAATGTTTTTTTGTTGTTGTTGTTTTTTTAATCGTGATGAGAATTGGGGGCAAATATGCTTCATTGTAATAAAAATAGTATCCGTTTGTCTTGTTTCATCTGAAGTTAAAGTTGTATTAGCTAAATAAGTATTTTGTAACATTTTAAATTTTATGTATTTATGTAACAATTTATGTAACATTTAAACTTTTGGTTTGTTTTTTCATGTTTCAAAATGTTGAGATGTTTTGATGCATCATACACAGTACTCCCGTCCTCAGAGTGTCTCCTGCTGTCCAGACAGACAGTTCAGATATAATCACTTAGCCATGTCTATTGCGTAACTCCACAGACTTTCTTTGTTAACACTTGACTGACTATTAATTGCTCCAACATGTAAATTTTTATTTTTTTTTCTTTCCCCAAGGCTGGACTAGGGAGTCATATTTGTCAAGATATAATGGTCTTTCACAAAAAAATTATCTAATATGTGGATGGTTCACACTGGTGGACTAGACTATACTTAGCAGTTTTTTTTTCTTACACAAGTTTAGAATCACTATAAAATTTTGTCTCTGAGAGAAAGTGGTACTTTTATTTGCAAAGGATACATTAAATAGATTTTTTAAAAATCTGTACAGTTTCTATTCACAAGTTAGAACAGTACAGTTAATTTTTGGCCAATTTAAAGCCAAAATCATACTTGCGAGTGTACAGTTATGGAGTCAGAATAGTATCAAAATTAATACTTGCTCAAAATATGATGTGCACATGTGTAACCAAATTAACATTCACAAAAAGTTTTTCCTACAAAACTACCACTGGTTCTGCACCCCTTTACCTAAATTCATTACTTCAGACTTGTGTGCCTCTAGAAGCTTGCGTTCTGCAAGTGAACGTCGCTTTATTGTACAAAAATATACAAAATCACTTTAACAGGCTTTTACATTAACTGTTCCCTCCTGGTGGAATGACCTGCCCAACTCAATCCCAGCAGCTGAGTCCTTAGCCATCTTCAAGAATCGGCTAAAAACACATCTCTTCTATCTTTACTCTAACTCTAGCACTCTATTCTAATGCTATTCTTTAAAAAAAAAGCTTGCTCCTTTTAGACTTGCACCCTATTTATTTACTAACTGCTTGTTTTCTTTAAAAAAAAAAAACGAACTAAAAACGAACTAACTAACTAACACTAGCTTTTCTAATCTTTTTGTATTCTATCTATTTGTTTTCTTTGTATTTATTATACAATTAACAAAAGCAAAAAATGCCTCTAACACTAGCTTGCTCTATTCTTTTTCTATTGCATCTGATTTCTTATGTATTATGTAATGAAAAAAAAAACCTTGCTACGTGTACTGCATTAAGCTAACTGAGACTTGTTATAGCACTTGCGTATCATTGCTCTTTTGTTGATTTTGATTGCTTCTATTGTCCTCATTTGTAAGTCACTTTGGATAAAAGCATCTGCTAAATGACTAAATGTAAATGTAAAAAGAATTAACATTTAACTTACAAATTGTCATCTATGTGTTTGCGTGTTTTGCGACTTTCCTTTATTCATGTTTGGGCCCATTAAACTTGTTTAGGCAATCAGATTTCAGCTTCAATCAATCAGCCAGTCATGATCTACTGAGAGCGCATCACCGCGTCAACACGCCAGGCACATCAGATGACAGATACGCGCACACACACACAAATGCTATTTTCACTGTATTAGTGAGGACATCATCATCTCATCGCTTAACCCAACCACTGCCCCTAAACACTAGATTTCAAATAGCTAGATTTAAATACAAACATGATTTGACTGATTTATATGCCTTTAACTAGTGAGGTCTGGTTCACTAGTCAGTGCTCAACAGGTTTCACTATTGTATATTAGTGAAGACAATGTTGAATGGTGAGGTCATTTTGGATCTCACAAGTACAGTCAAACCTGTACACACAAATACAAAAGTAAGTAAATTCACACAAGTGTGACAATTTGCAAATACAGTCTTATCAATCCGTTTATTTAATTGAGGGCACTTTTGATTTCTTAGGAATTAGTTTTTTCCTAGTAGGTTTTCTACATAAACAGTTTTCTAGAGCATTGTCTGTGGAAAAAACAATACTGGAATTTAGACTTTAAAAAGTTAAAGTCCTTAGCCATTTTCAAGAAACGACTAAAAACACATCTGTTCCACCTTTAATTGACCCTTTAACTCTAGCACTTTCTATTCTACTTTATCTACATTTATCTTTTTCTTTTTTATTTAACTTTTTTTTTTTTATATTAAATTTTTTCTAATCTATCTACTTGTTTTTCCTTGTGTGTATGTGTGGGTGTTATGTGTGTGTCTTATTATATACACACACCTTGCTATGTGTACTGCGTTAGGCTAACCGAGACTTGTCATTTGCACTTATATATTGTTGCTCTTTTGTTAGTTTTGACTGCTTTTATTGTCCTCATTTGTAAGTCGCTTTGGATAAAAGCATCTGCTAAATGACTAAATGTAATGTAAATGTAAATGTAAAAAAAAAAAAACATTATTGTTTTATACTACATTGGTGAGCAGAGGCTTTGATTTCTTTTTTTAAGAACTTTAAAAACACAGGTGCTAGTTTAGTTTAAGTATTTGTATGAAATGTTCAAACAAATACACATTTCTTTGTTTTGGTACTTTTCTACATTTAATCACTGTTTTTGCACATTTTCTGGCCATTGTAGAATCCAGAATTATGAGTGAAGATTTACTTTGTTTTCTTCTGTTGTAGCCTTTCGAAACTTATTGGACCCAAGTGACATACAAATTTTGTATGCTGTATGAAAAATGAGGATTTTATGCTCTCATTCATTAAAAGAGACTACTTTTAAAAAATTCAGTTTCTTTAAATTATGAAATATGACCTGGTGAAGTGTTATTTCAACTGTTGCTGAGCCATCCATTACTCTGGCAGATGCTCACATTGGGCTCACTGCCAGTTTCAAATAAACTGTTGCTATGCTCTCGCATTAAATGTTGGAATAACAATTGGAGCTATCCATACTCGGCTGTCAGTGTTCCAGATGGGAATGTGATCGTGTGAGATTGAAAATCCCCCTTATTAAGTGCCGAGACGAGTTTGTGATTTACTTAATTTACAAATGAATCAAGCACTTTTAACCTCCTCCCCAATAATAAATAAAATAAAATAATAATAATAATAATTCAATGATATCAGTAATATCATTTTAATTATTTCCATCATCCTTTTATGTTTTTCTTCCACTACAGGAGATCCAAGCCACCTGGTATGAGAAACTTCATGAGTGGGAAGATGCTCTGGTCGCCTATGATAAAAAAATAGACATGAACAAAGATGATCCGGAGCTTATTCTGGGCCGCATGAGATGTCTGGAAGCACTAGGCGAATGGTAGGCATACATATAATAACTTATCAATTTCTGGAAGTGGGCAGACTAATTCTTGCTTTTTTACAACTTTCTGTTTTTTTGGGGGATTTTTTTACATTTTTCAATTCATGCATTAAGTTTCAGGATAAATTTATTGAATACTCAATTTTTTTGGAAAGTCCAGTGTAGTCCTATTCTTATTGAAGTTAAATTTAATGGGGGGTTTTGTGACTAGACAGGGCAGACAGGTCCATGTTTCTAAGCAGGCAGTTTGTGGTGCTGTCAATTGTTTTATTTTTTGGTTACTATTTATTAGTTACTGATTCATTTTTTAGTCAGGTTTACATTTTTGCCAAATGTAAGGTTTTAAACCTTGCATTATTATTATTTTTTAAATTGACATTCTTCTAATATCAAGTAATATCAAGAAACCTATTATTGATGGAAAAATGCGTGCTTCCCACAAGCTGTGAAATATACAAAGGAAAATGAACTGTAAAACATTACACCATGGAAAGTAATTTCTCCTGTGAAATAGATTCCTCTCAGTACGGGGTCACACAACAAGGAGAGAATATGATCTAGTGAGTAAAAGCAGAGATTAGTTGTGTTTGTGTGCTCACAATATCCCTTTGTGCCCTCATGCAATCTGACAGTGCTGTCATTTGACATTTTTTCCCTACTTTTGAAAGGAAAATCTTACTGATTTCTGTAATAGTCATTT
Organism: Sinocyclocheilus anophthalmus; assembly: GCA_018155175.1. Classification (NCBI taxonomy): domain Eukaryota; kingdom Metazoa; phylum Chordata; class Actinopteri; order Cypriniformes; family Cyprinidae; genus Sinocyclocheilus; species Sinocyclocheilus anophthalmus. The sequence continues at coordinate 90,684 of JADLZN010005930.1, forward strand.
ACTGGGAAGCGTGAGGAAGAGTTTGTGTGGGAGAGTGATTGGCATGAGGGGTGACTTCCCGGATTTGTTGCAGTCAGCGAAACCAGTAATAGGACACAACTAGATGGTGAAAGTGGAAACAGGAAATATAGGGATATCAATGAAAATAGTTCAGTCTAATTAAAAAAATTACTATTTTGCTCAATACTTGTGTGTGCTTTTCTGCTGCCTATAAAATATAATGCTTTTTGCTTGGCAACATACTAACAGCTGTTAGAATCAGTGGTGAGCTCAGCCTCTTGTGCGTTTCACATGAGGAACAATATTTGCTGCCTACGGAGAGCATTCCAAATTACTCTCTTATGAAGATGCATTTCAGTTATCATGCTGCCTTTTGAAAAAAATTAAAGGTCTGTCATCAATCAGAAGAACTTTGTTAAGGGTTTGGAACAAAACAAGATATTTTTAATGAAGAAATTTCTGCCCGTCCATTGAAAGTCAATTCTTCCATAAAGCTGATGCTTCAAATAGTTCATAATGGCATTGCAAAAGTAGTTCATATGAATCAAGCAGTTTAATCCCTGAAGAGACACAATCACTTTATGTAATGACAAATATTTTATTCTTTAGATTCACATATATACTACGCACATACTGTGCATAGAGAACACCCAATATTGTAAACAGAAGCTTAAACATGCTTTGTTGACGTGCAAGAACCAGTGCAGTTAAAAAAAAAAAAATTTGCTTATATTCATCATATCTTTTTATGATTGTGTCTCTTCAGAGTTGGATTGAACTGCTCAGTTCATATGAATTTCTTTATGAACTTTTTGAAGTGTCAGATTTTTGGTAGAATAGACGACTTTCAGTAGAAGGACAGAAATCTCTCAGGCTTCATTAAAAGTATTTTTAATTGTGTTTCGGAGATGAACGAAAGTCTGATGGGACAAACAAAGACTGGTGTGGGCAAAGCATACATTTATTTTATTCTCAGATGCGGTGCTCCCATGCGACATCTAGTGTTTGAAAACTCATATATTTTAACTATGCTTTGTGATTTCTGCACAAGTCTATCTCTATGTCTCATACAGGCTCGGAAATTAACAAGGGCTTGGGGCAAAAATGTGACAATGGCAGCGTTACACACTAATTATTATTATTATTATTTTCCTATTCTATAATTCATATACTTTATGTAGGCTGTTTAAAATTACATTAATCTCATAATATTATGCAATTGTTGTTTAAATACATTTATGCTCCCTTTGAGCATGAATAAACAGTTTGTAAAAGTTTAACTAAACATGATGACATGTCGTCTATGTACCACCTTGGCAATGTAAACATGGCTTTTGTTGATGTTGATAAAATTTTATTTGTAACATGCTATAGTATTCTAATTGATTGATTGAATTAATTCATTTAATTTAAATAAATCACATAAAGAAAAAAAAGATACATTGAATAAAGGAATATTAGCTTTTAACTTTTAGTTTCATTAAAATGTCCGTCATGGACAGCTATTACTATTTGACAAAGTCAGAAACACAATGGGAAAGTGTCAGTCCACATTTCAACTTGTTTCTGGGAAAAATGTTCTCAGTCCCAAAGACCAAAGGGACCATTGAATTTGGCCAGCGACAGATAAAAAGCAAATGTCTGTCATGGTATGAGGGTGCAAACGTCATGTGTGCGAAGGTACCATTGACATTCAAGGCATATATTGGGATTTGTAGCGAATCAACTCAAAGGGGAAATATGAATAATGAATCATAACTAGTTATAATTAATTATAAATATTTAGATCCGCTTTAAGTATTTACTTGACCTCTAAGGGTCAACTGTCTGTCAATTCTAAGAACGTTAATTTCCTGGTTAAGGGAAATAACTTTCTTACTGTACAATTCTACACAGAGCCTGTAGCATAAATCTGCATGATTAAGGGACTCCAGTTATGAGCAAACAATGAACAACGTCAAGTGTGATACAAGTAAGACTTTATTAACTACATAAACACTTAAACTAGTCTAACATACACATACACACACACACGCATAAAGTTGGTATAGGAAAAGGAGTTAAAGTTTAGGCAGTAAAAAGAAGAGAAATAAAAATATGAAGCTATGGTATCATTGGATATTCAGCAGAACTACAGCCTGAAGGAAGCATCAGTTTCTTAGTTCAAGCACACCTTTGTAAAAAGGCGCAAATGATACTTAATGTATCAATTAATAAGACTAAGTTTGATACTTGCACGTCTTGTCTGTCTGAAAGAGAGTCCTGATGCAATCTGAAGGCTCAAGTTGATCTTTGCTGAAGTTGGTTGATGAAAAAGAACCAGTTTGAGTCAGAGGATCTTGGTGAATGGAAAGTCAAGGCCGAAGCCTGGCGCAGACTTAGGGTGTCCTTAGGAGCGTTATAGCTCACATCTTCTCAGAATCTAACAGAACCACAGACTGGAGGCGGGTCACTGATGTGAGGCCTTTAAGGTCTGACAAGATTCACGCCTCTCAGGATGAGCTTGTCCAATGAGAAAGGCTGAAATTCCAAGCGGGAGTTTGGAAATACTGGGGAGTTTTATGACCCTTTGTGTGAGAGCATGGTAATTTGCATATGGAACTCGAATCAAAATTACTAAAGATTCTTAGAACACTAATATATTGCCTATGTACCAACATATAATATACACTCTCGTTTAGATCATCAGAAGACTAATTCATATATACTAAACATGGTAGGGTTATATATGTGTAAGCTGACAGGAGTGAGTGTTTCGGTCATAAGCCTGCATAAAACAGTATACAATATAAAAGACAATATACAAGGACAGTAACAACATACACAATGACCTGAAGGATATGTGTGTTCATTCAAAGAAAGGTTTTCCTATGAATTAATTAGAGAACAGTCCATTTCTCTGGGCATTATGTGTCTTTCCTATGAGGAAAATTAGTGAGTTTCTCTGCCCGCATTCCTTTGGGCAATAAAACCAGTGATATCAGCATTGGTTGCCATGGAACCAGATGCCTATTCTGCCTTCCTGAGGTGTTAAGACACATTTCGGGGGAAGGGTCCACAGGCCCTCATATGGCTTGTTAACTGAGGGGTGTTACACAGAGTATTTGTTAAATATAACTAACAAAAACTATATTGTGTGTCTGATTGGTCCAGACGCTACAGATTGTACAGAGACATATACTGCCATCAAGATGACGTCTTTCAAGGGAAGTCCATGGTTATTAGATCAAGACAATGACAGGTGTCATTCTGCATGTGCTTCAACAGCGTGGTTTCATAGACACAGAGAGGACGTGCTTGAATGTCCTGCCATCTGTCCAGATCTGTCTCCTATTGAAAATGTATGGCCCATTATGAAAAGGAGAATCAGACATGGATGACCACGTACTGTTAAGCAGCTGAAGCCTTGTATCCCAACTTTTTTTGAAGTGTGTTACAGCCATCAAAATCAAAATGTGTTTATACTTACAAAATACAATTAATTTGGTCAGTGAAAACATTAGAAATATTTTCTTTGTCTTTTCTCTTGTCAAGGTTAAAGTGAATTAACAAATCACAGATTTTCAATTTTATTGCATTTTACAAAACACCCCGTTTTCTGATTCGGGGTTTTATTATATGGCCCAACATATTGCTGCCGTTTTATTTTAATTCAGCATTATAGGACACTCTGCACTGTAAATGAAGCTCTTGTATTTTAGGTTTAAATTGTGTGCATGCATTGCTCTAGCGTAATTACCCGTAAGTATCTACACTGCAGACCAGCCCACCTCTAAACATGTATATCATGTGACGCTATGTTATGTGTTTTTTTTTTCCCATGTGACATTCCATTCCAGTGAGTGATAGACTGTTCCTGTGTAAAGGTACCGGAACCCTTTTTCCTGTCTCGCTGTTAATGTACGTCTTTGTGTTTTAGGCCTGTCTGCAGCCTGGAACCTTGTATTTTGCAGGGGCCCATAAGTAATGTTTTTTCCAGGCAGCTGGGAAAGCACTTAGTTTGTTGCAGACCCCCCCCTATCTCCTGAAGCCCATATGAGCAGCGTCTCACAGGGCTAATCGTGGGGCCCCTTTTTTCACAACCCCCAGCAATGACACGCATGGTTTGCTTGTGTCTGTGTCAGCACTGTTAGCCTCAAAGGGTCCATTTGTTTTAAAGGTGCACCATTCCAAGATGTGATATGATGTCATGGCTTTTTGCAGTTTATCACAGCCAGAGCTGTGGCAAGGGGCTTTTTGGTGAAGAATTTCCGGCATGGACAGAAGAGACAGAAGCTCTCACTGACCTTTCACATTTTTACAACATGTTTGGTCTTTATGAACTGTAAGAGTGCTTGTGCTTTGCCAGAAACAATAATTCGAGAACAAATGCTGACATCTCGTTGTTGTGTGCAGTGCAGGTGCTGAATCCTGTTCTTTTTCCACACCCTTTTTACCTAATGTACACAATAATGCTGTTTATTTGTAGGTTTAATCATTTTCATGTTTTATCGCCGTAATATACAGGTGTGACAAATTCGATTAATTAGACATGATTTGACACACCTGCCAATGCAGGTCTAACAGCTGAAAAAGCATGTCAGAGCCAAAAAAAAGAGAAAGAGAGGTGACCAAAAATCTGAAAGTCATTCTGGTTGAGCTTCAGTGAAGTTTCTTTTGAGAGAAATGTAACTGAAGGACAGCCATCACTGATCTGGGCTTTATGGCAGAGTGGCCAGACAGTAGCCGTTCTTCAGTGAAGGCGCATAAAGTCCTGTTTGGAATTTGGAAAAAGCACCTTAAAGACTTGCAGACTTTGAAAAACAAGGTTGTCTGGTCTGATTAACCTCAATTCCAAATATCTTGTCTGGAAGAAACCAGAGGCCACTCATTATGTTCCCAGTGCCATCTCACTGGTGAAGCAGGGTGGTGGTAGCATCATGTTTTTAGGGGCTGTGGCCAGGGGTCAGGGTTGAATGAAAGCAGAGTATGTCATAATATAGTGATATCCTAAATGAAAGTCTGGTCCAAAGCACTCAAGACCTCAGACTGGGCCAAAGGTTCACCCTCCAGCAGGACCTTAAACAACAACTATGTTGTAACATATATGTAAAAATGTTGCATCATAGCTGTGATGGCTAAATATGTGGCTTAACATGCATTCATTCATAATGCATACAATTCACTACATAATCATTCACTGAGTAGCAGAGTATACTGAGGTAAAATCCCCAATTCATTCTCTTCCTCTATGAGAAAATATTAATTGTGTTTTCCCCTTGTATTGTGTAAGTGGGCCTACCATTTGTCTCATTTAGTAGGTCAGTCTTGTTCTGTTCAGTTCTTCTTAGGTATTTCTTTACATTGAGTTTTTGCTTTGCTGACTTAAGTTATTCAAGTCTAGCTAGATTATTTGTTGGATAAAGTTTATTGAATTTGTATTCTTTGTGACGTTTTTGGGGAATTTATTGGTCTCAATGAAACCAATTTTTTTTTGTCAGAAATAATGTGTCCTCATGCCTTACTAATTGGATTTATGCAATACCCAAAAAGACTTGAGGCTGTAATCACCACCAAAGTTGCTTCATGTAAGCACTCAGTTAAGGGTCTGAGTACTTATGCAATGTAATTATTTCAGGTATTAATTTTAATAAATTTGCAAAGTTATGTTTGTTTTTTTTCTTTGTAATTATTGTTAAATTTATGTAATAGAAAACTAATTTAAAGCAGTTCTGTGTTAAGTGTGCATAGAAGAGTAGGCATTGAGCATGAACTGTAATCAGTGTTGGGGAGTAACTAGTTACATGTAACAGCGTTACGTAATTTAATTACAAAATAAATGTAACTGTAATCAGTTACAGTTACTAAGAAAAAATGTGTAATTAAATTAGTTACTTATGAAAATATAATGATTACAAAGGGGATTACATTTGAATATTTACACACATCCACATACAGATTTAATTGATTTCTTTCCCAAATTGCACTGACTACTCTGAGACATACGGCCCTATAATATCCGCGATGCGGAAAACACAGACTGGTTCGTATAATCCAGTCATAAAAACAGAATTCCTATAGCCTAACGCGGACGGAATATGCCACATTCTGGACGAATAAATCAAAAGTAGGTCAGTACACTTGAATCAAAACGCGATATGGACTAGTGTCTGTGAATATTAAGCCGCAAAAAGACAATATATGAATCCTGCACGTTCTGCATGTCTGTTGGAATCAGGCGCGGACTGGCCATCGGGAAAACCGAGACAATTCCGCGGGGGGGGGGGGCCTGGCAGCAAATTCATTTTTTTTTTTTTTATTTTTTTTGGGCCCGCTGTTTTAATATTATTATTGTATAGTTGCCTGCCGAAAGTACTAAAGCGATTATTTGCCGAATTCGCCATTCGATAATTAAATCTCTAATAAATCATGAATCGGTTATTCGTGACTGGCAATGCTTCGGCTTGCGCGCTCTCCACGCCTCCGCCACACGGTTTGGATCAGAGTAATAGTGTTGGGAAGTTCGGTTCTTTTCCGCGAACCGGTTCTTTCGGACAGTTCGATTCAATAAACCGGTTGAAAAAAACGGTTCTTTTACGCTGGACGTAATGACGTCATTGGCGATGACGTAATGGCGTTAAGTCTATCGCGGGCTTAACACATTCAAATATAAAGTCAATAATCATAACATCAGTCAATTAAAACGTCATTATAATCTGATACGTTTCTTACAATTTGGATTTTTGTATCTAAAGCATCAACACATATACAGGCAGTGATCTGCAAACTAGGATGTTTTACAGTTATGACGTCAATAAATTAGTCTTCATCAGCGCAGAAACTATGCTCAACTTACTATATATAATCCATTACGGTTTATTTGTAATTAAGTAAATTTACGTTTCGCCGGATTGCCCTTCATTCAAGTCCTCGGTTTACCCGCGCTCATAACATTAGCACAGAATCAGTTGTCCAAAAGAACCAGTTCGGTTCAGGCGTGCTGTGTAAATCATAGCAATCTGTTCGGTAGCTTCACGCTGAATCGCGCATACGCAGTATCATCAACTCATCGGTTCTCAAATCGGACATGTCCAAAAGAAACAGTTCTCGGTTGAGTGTACCGGTGAGTGACCGGGAAACCCGTATGCACCGAGGGGGGGTGTCTGTGTGACTCGTCTAACTCGCGAAGCCGTGCGAAATACTAGGAACCGAACAGGAGAGGCACGTTGTGCTGAATATAGGCACGGAATGGAGTTGAAGGAGACGGTTACACAAGTGTACACATATCATCACTGTCTAATTACGACGTAGTAAATCCTCGTAATAAAAATCCGTCAGTGTTCAATGTTCTATTATATTACAAATCATTGTGAATGTGTCATTGTTAACTATAATTAATTACAGTACAGGTATTAGGTCAATAATCATCTGTTATTAAATGAACGGTAAGTCCCATCTAGAGTGTAACAATCTTTGCCACCGGGGAATCGAATAGTTCTCAGTCCCTTAAAGTGTATAACGGCCGGGAAGCAAGAAAACACACAAAATTGTATTCTCAATACTTCAACTTCATTCATAGATACAAGGATATTATATAGGCATATGTCAAGGGGAGTTTCAACCCTTTAACCAATGAGGATATGTGGTATATATGGATCTTGGCCAAGAACATGTGTTATATAAAATGGCCACATGTACAGAAAAATATGGACATATTAGGAATAGACTTGGCGAAGGTTGCTGAACTATCTCCATAGTTCAGCATGAACCCCTTTACCTTGGAGTCCTAGCTTTTGTGTCCTCGTTTGAACATTTGAACTCAGAAAAGCTTATGCATACATGTGCGCATGCGTACCTCGAATATGAGTAAGAGACATTAAAACATCATAGAGAGAGAGAGCAGATGGAGGAGGGGGGATTCAGAGAGAAAACAGTGCTGTATAGGGAGGGCGAGTGAGAGAAGGAGAGAAGAAAAGTAGGGGTGAGGCATATCTGGAACCATTCTAAAGACAGAGAGTGTTTTCTAACATCATCCCTTATTCCTATTAAACATAGAGTCTTAATTATTATCCAACTTCCTTGACAAACCCCTTTGGCCTATAACCTAACATAATCTTCAACTGAACAAACTACACAGATTAGATACATTCATCTTTTTTTTTTAAAGTAAAATAAAATATATTTATATTATTACACTTTCTGATGTTTAACAAAATACTTGGATAACATTCTTTTCGTCCTCTTGAAAAATTACACGCATGCGCAGTATCATCAGCTCATCGGTTTTCAAATCGGACGCATCCGAAAGAAACGGTTCTCGGTCAGTGTACTGGTGATCCGAAAACCGATGCAACAGGTTCTTGACTCGAGAACGAGAACCGCTCATCGGTTCTCAAATCGGACGTGCCCGAAAGAAACGGTTCTCGGTTCAGTATACTGGTGATCCAAAAACCGATGCAACCGGTTCTTGACTCGAGAACGAGAACCAGCTCATCGGTTCTCAAATCGGACGCTTCCAAAAGAAACGGTTCTCGGTTCAGTGTACAGGTGATCCGAAAACCGATGCAACCGGTTCTTGACTCGAGAACGAGAATCAGCTCATCGGTTCTCAAATCGGACGTGTCCGAAAGAAACGGTTCTCGGTTCAGTGTACTGGTGATCCGAAAACCGATGCAACCGGTTCTTGACTCGAGAACGAGAATCAGCTCATCGGTTCTCAAATCGGACGTGTCCGAAAGAAACGGTTCTCAGTTCAGTGTACTGGTGATCCGAAAACCGATGCAACCTGTTCTTGACTCGAGAATGAGAATCAGCTCATCGGTTCTCAAATCGGACGTGTCCAAAAGAAACGGTTCTCGGTTCAGTGTATTGGTGATCCGAAAACCGATGCAACCTGTTCTTGACTCGAGAATGAGAATCAGCTCATCGGTTCTCAAATCTGATGTGTCTGAAAGAAACGGTTCTCGGTTCAGTTTACTGGTGATCCGAAAACCGATGCAACTGGTTCTTGACTCGAGAACGAGAACCGGTCCAGCAGTGGGCGTGTGCGTTCGTTATCCGGCTTGCTGCACACATGCTGCTCTGCTCGTGTTTATCTTCAGTTCTCTCTTCAAAGCAGTTCAGTCAGTGTACTGTTTGAGTAAATAAATTACTCCGGGATATTGGTTTATTTCGACTCAGAGGGAGTGTCAGCCATGTTAAAAAGTGAATAACTTAAGTAATTTGTGGATTAGTGCGTATTGGAGATGCGAACCGTTTCAAACGATTCAGTCCGTTTTGGTGAACTGGTTCAACCGGTTCACTAAGAAGAACCGGTTAAATCGAACGATTCGTTCGCGAATCGGACATCACTACAGAGTAATCAATGCGAGACAGAGAATGGAGAGGACTGTGGAAGCACACAGATGGAGCAGAGAAGCAACACTAGGCCTACTGTTCAGGGTTTCAAGTGCAGGTCAGTTTCATCTGTAAATATGCTATTGTAGTTTTGTCTTTGTTTACTTCGTTAAGCAGCAGCAGCCCATTGCTCATCAGTCATCACTTAAAATACTGTATAAAGGACATCATTATTATCTATTGTAATGTTACAGTAGTCATTTAGCAGACAAATAATTATATTTTAAAAAAAATTTTTTTTTTTCTAATGGTTTATGGGAGCTAGGGCAGACAACAACACAATCCTTACGAAAATTAACAATAATTTTACTATAAATCCAAAGACAATGGTTACTATTGTCAAAGCATGGTAACCACAAATTAACCATGTTTTTTGCTACACTAACCATAGTTTAACCATTGAATTTGTAGTAAAAATAAATACAAATGGTAATCCATTTGCCAAAAAAAAAAACATGGTTACTGTACTTTTAATATAATAAAAATCATGGTTAATTTTTGTAAGCGACAAATATGATTCATGTTCAGTATTAGGATTTTTCTAAAATATATTGTAGTGATGCACTAATTTTGACATGTAGGCAATTTAGAAAGTATAGTTTTGTTAAAGTTTGAGTATTAAAGTCATGTGAGAGATAGATATCAGGGCAAAATAAAGAGACTGAAAAGAAAAATGGAAGTGAAGGTGCAGTTCAGGAGAGAACTTTTAATTATTTTGCATGTCCCCAGCCTGAGGATTTAAACCTTTTTTTTGTGAGGTCCATACAAAAAATAGGGTTGTCCATGTTTCAGAATTTGTTGTGGGTGTATGAGTGTGAGATTTCCCGGCCTGAAATTTTTTCCCAGTCCGCCCCTCATGGAAATGAATGGCGCAGACATGCGGTTTCATTTTACTACACATAGGCCTACTGAAGCTCGCAGTGTTTTCAGCCTCTGCCGCCTCAATATATGAGTACATGAACACATAAACATAATCTCTAGAACTGCTCTGAGTCACTTCATGAGCATTTTACTTATTTTGAGAAAACTATCATCATATTATATACAAAGAGACACCAATGTTTCAAAAATACACCAATGTTTCAGGAGTTTAGTTCACAGACTAGGACACATGCTTATTAGATAACCGTATTTGAGTTTATGTATATGCTTTTATTATTATTTTTTAATTAACTTTTTTTCCCCCAAACCATTCATTGTTATATGCAGTGTTTCCTGTAGTTATGCAAAGATTTGGTTTCAAAAACAGTATCAGTAAACTATTTCTTATGATTTTAAATCTGCATTGAACTTCAGATCAATCTCAAAGTAAAAGGCGGTACTAAAGTCTGATTTTGTGGTGGATGTGTTCAAATTTGATCATCTTAGGGGAATGATTTGAAAATCTGACAGTGTTGAGCACTAATGTAAGGTTAACCTTGCATGGTGTAAATGTTTGAAAATGATTAACAGTTGCAAATAAACATTCATTAGAAATGTATAAAAGTAATCAAAAAGTAATCAAAAGTAATCAGTTACATTAATAAAGTAATTGAAAAAGTTACACTACTATTACATTTTAAATTGGGTAACTTGTAATCTGTAACCTATTACATTTCCAAAGTAACCTTCCCAACACTGACTGTAATCTGCAAAGTTCTTTGCCAAAATAAGTTTCAGTGTGGACCAGACTATACTCCCAGTAGTCAAAAGTTTGGCTAGGTGAGACTGTTTCCTCCCCTGCTGTCTGTCTGTCTCTCTCTCATTCTCTTTCTGTTTTTTTTTCTCCATCAGGGGTCAGCTGCACCAGCAGTGCTGTGAGGAGTGGACTTTGGTCAGTGAGGAGACTCAAGCCAAGATGGCCCGCATGGCAGCGGCTGCAGCATGGGGATTGGGTGAGGCGAGAAAAAAAAACAGCATTTTGGGCCAGAAAAAAAGCATTGTTTTTGATTATTCCAACATTAGGTTAAAGTTCAAGAATTTAGGAATTCTGTAACTTATATCTGTAACTAAATTCTACCTGACAACATCAATCTGCAATTTTCCTTAGTTTTATTCCCACTTATTACTGAAAAGACAAAACACTGTAATCACATCAACACAGTGATACATAATTAACATTGCTCTTCTATTGATAGTTTTCACGTGACGTCAGTTTATAAATTAGCATTTACAGATATTCTCTTTACAGTCCATCAGATATGCTGCAATTTAATGTTGCACTTAATGTGAGATAGATATTGCAAACAGATATTTAATTTATTATTTTGTTGAAGATATAATATTTGTATGTATAATATCATTTGCATCTTTGTGCGTTTGTCAGGCCACTGGGACAGTATGGAAGAGTATACCTGCATGATCCCGCGAGACACCCATGATGGAGCCTTTTACAGGGCAGTGCTTGCTCTACATCAGGATCTCTTCTCATTGGCTCAACAGGTACTACCTAATAAACAACTAATGAGAGTTATTAAATAAACAGTATATAAACTGCCTCTAACCTCACTTGTCATCCTCTAAAAATGTAAAAAAAAAACTTTACATGGAAGAAACAACCAGGAGGGAGATGTTTAAGGAAAAAAATTGTTCAGTCTAAGATGATGAGTGCAGCAGTTGCCATGGTGCATTGTCTCACAGGCATTATGTAATATTGGTCAAAGGCTAGCCTCAGTCTGCACGTCAAATAACTTGGCTGACATACGGTCCATGCAGTGATGCAGTGTTCCTTTTTCCAAAACAAGCGTGACTGTGTGTGTGTGTGTGTGTGTGTGTGTGTGTGTGTGTGTGTGTGTGTGTGTGTGTGAGAGAGAGAGAGAGAGTGAGATGAGCTCATACACATGGAGAACATCACAGACACACCCATGTACTCTCTGTGTTCGTCATTATTATCCTGTCCATCACACCTGTTCCATTACTCCAGAGGACATTGTGGCTAAGGTTACTTCAGGTAAACAACAGTCACAGCATCACTCCAGTTTAAAGCTGGAAAGGGAAGTAGCCATTGACATAATGAAATCAAGCTGTGCTTCTGGTCAGAGAATTTTGGTCATTTTGGTTACCAAGGAAGCTCGTCACATTGATCCATAAATCGCTATTTGCATCGAAAATTGCATTTCTTATTTTATGTTTTCTGAGGTGAACTTAAAAGTTAGTAGGATTTTTACACAAACTGTCATTTATAAATAAAATGTCATTTTCTTACCCGGACTCTAGACTTAAACTCTCTAATTAAAAGCGGGTTTCATTGTAAACGCCCACTGCTATGATTAAGTAACATATTTCCATATGAAATAAATATTACATGTGGAACTCTTTTGAAAACGTTTTCTTTGTATTTACTATAGCAGCGGCTAGGATTAATTAATTAACTGTGAAATGTTGATTGTAGCATTATAATCACAATTTAAATAACACTGAAAGGAACAGCGTGACCATTTAGTCACTAGCCTAATTTACTGACACATAAACAGCAATAAACAATTTAGTGACTCAACATCTGGCTGTACATGAGTGCTTATTCCGGTATATCAAAAATCACTGATCACAGTTTAGACATAAGAATTAGCACAGTTACTACATTTTGGTATTAATGTCGAGGTCCATAGGTGTAGCTTAAAGGGGTCATATGATGTTGCTAAAAAGAACATTATTTTGTGTATTTGGTGTAATGGCATGTGTTTATGCGGTTTAAGGTTAAAAAAACACATTATTTTCCACATACTGTACATTATTGTTTCTCCTCTATGCCCTGCCTTTCTAAAACGCGTCAATTTTTGCAAAGCTCATTGGTCTGAAAAGCAAGGTGTGCTGTGATTAGCCAGCTATCCAGTTCATTATGATTGGCCGAATACCTCAAGCGTGTGATGGAAATGTTACGCCCCTACCATACTGTGATGATGCCCTGTCAGGCCGGAGCGATTATTCAAAAACATGAAAACCCGTTATAAATGAGGCATTCGTTGCATCCAGTGGACTAATTATGGAGTATAATGACTTATACTGTCTTTATGTACGTGTTGCGTTGCATCGCGCCGCGTAAACATAACCATGTCTGCATTTGTGATCGGAGAAATGACAAAAAACAAGCCCTACTCTACATTGCCCAAAGAACTCGCTTTAAATATATAAAATGTAAAGACTCTTTAAATATAAAAGACGTACTTTCAGTCTTTGAGTCAGAACCGCCGGCATTGTAGTCTACTCTACCAGATCAGGAAACAGTCCTCCATAAAAAACACTGGACACATCTGAATATTTGGGTTGAAGTTTTCTGGAACAGTGTTTTAAATACAACTTAACCATTGATTTCTAGCCGTGTCCTCTTTTGGAAGGCCAACAAAGTAGTTTCGCTTTCACCACAAACCAGCGTCCCCACGGTGGCCTAGAGTGAGCAGAGGCCGGGCTAGAGTTGACAATGACCAGAGAGGCTAGAGTGGCAGAGCCGGCCGGAAACAGTGCCGCGCGATTCGACAATTATCACCGGATGGCTTGCGGCAACCCATGTGATGCCCGGGCTGACTCCGCTCGTCCACAGTGAAAGCCGATCCGGTGATCCACAGTGCGAAGTTGTATTTCCTCAGCGACCAGCATGGATCAGCTCCAGGCATGACGAAGCGGATATCGTCCTCTTTGGAAGGCCAAACAAAGTAGTTTCGCTTTCACAACGAAACACACAGCGTCTTCACGAAAAGGCGGCGGCAACAACAATACTACAGCGAGAATAAAATGTACGCCTTCTTTCTTTGCATGAACATTTGGGCGGCATTATTCACATATTTCCACATCGTTACTTAGACATGTGGGGGCGTGTTTGAATGAGCTGTTTTAGGTAGGCGTGGCTGAATCTTAACTTTTATAAAGAATATCTCTTTGGATTTGAGACTTTAGTCTTTGCAACTTTACAGATCTTCTTTATGCACCAAGAGTTGTAACACTTCAAAGAGAAAGGAAAAATGTAAATTGCGTCATATGACCCCTTTAAAATTTGATCCTGGGGCAGACGATTTGGTCAGTCACACTTTTAAACAAATTTGAGCATTTCTGTAATAAACAAACAAATTCACACTCCATGTTCTATATATGCAAGCATGCAAACAGGCATGCAAACACTTTATATTTAGTTAATCTTGCTGAATTAACACGTTTATGTTTATGTTTATGTTTATGTTTGGTTCTGTGTAAATTAACGTGTGAATGTAAATGGTCATCCTCCTGTCACTACAATGGGTACATCCTGCAGAACATGGAAATTATCTTTAATTTTTTTATCCTGTTGTTTGTCATACTTGTTTTGTTTAGTTTTTTGCTGTTGTTTGCTGTAAGGTCCTTTGAATTAACTGAAATAATTTGAAATGACTGCAATGTGGTCAACGGACCTGGGACATTTTATAGATGTCTGTTTACTGAAAAATAATTGCAACCAGAATCAAACATTCAGCAACACTATAACCTGTGTTCATGTGATTTCAGTGCATTGACAAAGCCAGAGATCTACTGGATGCTGAGCTCACCGCCATGGCTGGAGAGAGTTACAGTAGAGCATATGGGGTAAGAGCATATACCTCAGTCTCAATACAGAAGATAATAATAATTTGACACAAGTAACTTATATTTTTATTGTTCATCGAGTAATTGCTGTTCGGCATGTGAGGTAAAGACGAGACCATTTCAGGAGAGACTGTTACATAATAAACCCAAACCCATGTCTCTGTGTTACATTATTCCAGCCTGAATAAGGTGCTAATAAACACATACACACACATCCTCTCACATTGGGCGAGATAATGAAACTTAATGGATCTAGACGTTTTGTTTTTTTACCTCGGTTGCACTGCGTTTAATTTAACATGATTCAAATGTTTAAAGAGTGCAAACAAAAGAAGTCTTGGCTTTTGTTCATATAGTTGAGATACCGTCTTTTTCATTATCTGTATCTTTCCCTCTCTCTCTTACAGGCCATGGTGTCTTGTGAGATGCTGTCTGAGTTAGAGGAGGTGATCCAGTATAAATTGGTTCCTGAGAGAAGGGACATCATAAGGGACACATGGTGGGAGAGGCTGCAGGTACTTGCCAAGTTAAAGGAGTATTCAGGGTTCTATATGTATATCTCTAAAATCTAAGTTAAAATATGATTTATTACAAAATAATTTTGCACATATACATTTTTAATTGCCTCAATACATGTTGTCATATAAACAGTGAGTCAGTAGCGATACATTAATTTTAAGTTTCACAAAGAAAAGAGTCATCAGACTGATCCAAACCAATAACTTCCATCTGTTGCTGTTGTGTTCCTTCATCAGTAATCCTGTCCTGACGTTATATGTGAAAACATTTTGTGGTTGGCTTGACATCAGCTCAGCAGGGAGCCTTGATGTAGTGTGTCGGCTTGCGTTTATTTTATATGCTCAGCTAGTGCCTCTGGGGAAAAACAAACATTTAACAGTGAGAACTAATGCTGCCAACCTGCAGACTTTTCCGTTCATAAAGGAAGGTGTGAGAGTGCAGAACTGATATATTTTCAGCAGTTAATTGGTCAGCTTCAGTCCAGGAGATTATCAGACTCAGAATATTGTGATTTGTTTTATTAGAGGGGGTTAATGTACGGTCAGCTTTTCATCCGCTTTTCATTTTTTATCCACTTTTAAGTTTATTCATCCCTGTTATGTGTAGAAGCAGCTTATTCTGGCAAATGACTGCCCACTTTATAATCTTAACACTAGCTCATAGTTTTGCTAAAAGTCAGTCAGGCTATGCAATGGTAATAGCTATAGATGCCTAAGTAAGTCTTCATCTTTCTGTCGACACGTTTTCTCAAATTAATGGCTAACACACCATTCTTTGGAGCGGTCATCTGCTCAGTTTCTTGTCATTTATGTCAAAAAACTTCATAGAGTCTGATGTAACCAACCAGAGCTTCAGCATAGTCAGTGCTGGGTAGATTACTTGCAAATTGTAGTCTGTTACTGATTTTTAGAAAATAAAATTAGAGCCGTTGTGTGCATATGTAATCATGTAATCCATAAAATAACTGTTATCTGATTATGAGAGTGATATGTGTTTACAAGTATTTAATTTTTAGAGTCTGATTGCATAAAATCTGCATTATATGTAATCAGTTACCACCCAGAACTGAGCATAGTTTACAAAAGTAAATGCTGAAAATGTGACTGTTTTTCTTCAGGGTTGTCAACGTATTGTGGAGGACTGGCAGAGGATCTTGATGGTGCGCTCCCTGGTCATTAGTCCACATGAGGACATGAGGACGTGGTTGAAGTACGCTAGCCTCTGTGGAAAAAGTGGAAGACTAGTAAGAACAACACTGTTACCTTCAATTGCAAGCTTAACACTGAACTCATTATGTAACACACAAAATATGATTGACTACATAATTTCACAAAAGGAAAAACTCTTGTGGAAGTTTTAAATATCTTCCAGAATGCGGCACAATGTTTAGAACATAGAAACATCCGTAAACAAGGAAAAAATAAAGCAATAAGCCCCTAGAAGCCTTTGTTTACAGTTATTTAGATTTGATAAGGGGCCTTGTTATGCACGATGTGGAGCTGAATAGAGTATGTTAGATTATATAAAATAAACACAATAAGGGGGCATGAACTGAGAAATCAAAATCCCGTGCTCGTTTGACATATAAGAGGTCATTGTACTATAAAAGCAGTGTAAGTTTCTCAAAAAACAGCTTTTATTGAAACCAAGTTACCAAAACAACACTTTTTTTTATGTCCTCCTCTTTATTATGTAATAGAAATGTGTAAGAATCAGTGTAAAACTGCCTACACAGATCAACGCCTGCTTCTCTATCATCACCTCTTCGACCCAAGCACTGCTGTGTTATGGATAGACTGGGATCATTTGACTAAAAATAGCATTACCTTCCAAAGGATCCTAATGTTAGGAAAATGGCTGTTTTTTTTCAGCTATTTGAAAGCACACAGTCAGACATTCTTTGTTTGTTGCTGTTTATGTGTCAATGAATCAAGCCAGTGACTAAACAATGAACTTCACATTGTTCCTCTTAGGAACGTCGCATTAAAATCACCTGTTACTTTGTGTTGCTTAAATCTGATAACATTATACTATTGTAACATTTATAAAAACATAAGTTTTAAGTTAATGAGGTTTATAGAGTTTTTTACAACATGACTCAGGCAATCAAATATAAATATTTGGAATTATATATTGCTAAAAAAAATCCTTCAAAGGGCCATCAT
Source organism: Sinocyclocheilus anophthalmus (assembly GCA_018155175.1). Classification (NCBI taxonomy): domain Eukaryota; kingdom Metazoa; phylum Chordata; class Actinopteri; order Cypriniformes; family Cyprinidae; genus Sinocyclocheilus; species Sinocyclocheilus anophthalmus. The sequence goes on from JADLZN010005930.1 coordinate 108,272, forward strand.
TAAGGAAAAAAGCTTTTTTGTCTGAATAATGGTGAAGTTATTGAATCTACCAGCAGGGGGATAACCTTATCATGGTTAACCACTAACCCTGACCTTTTGCCTCACATGCATGCGACCTCATGAATCTTGACTTAATGACCTATGACCTGTAGTGGTGATCATAGGAGCAGGAAGTCACTGGGAGAAAGCGATGGATTAAGGGATGAAACACAGATAATGAAAGCACTGTTCTTGTGGACAAAAAGCCCTTGGTGGGGTCAAGCTTATATTACTGCCTCAATGGATACTGAGTGATGTGTTTATTTACAAAGTGCTTGGTTTCTAACAGATGCCTCTTTGTGACCCAAAGAACTTCAGGTCTTGGGGTCAAGCATTGAAGATTAATGTTCTGCCTGTGATCTCCAAACTAGAAGCTTTATTTTGGTGAATCATATGTGACCATTAAATATTTGTGTTAAATTATAAGTACACTTTTTTTTTTTTACTGATTCTCTTATTGGTGTCTTAATTATTCATGAATGTGTAGTAAAGCTTCAAATTCTATCGAAAATGTTTACAATCTTTGGAGGCCATTTTCTCAGAAACAAGTTTTTATGACAGCTGCCAATTCATGTAATTTAATGACTTTTGGTTTACAGAGGGTTGACATTATTTCTATTTTTGACAGTTTTGGAGACATAACATTTAAAACAACAAATTAAATAGTTGTGTCTATATATATAGTAGATATATATTATATATGAGATATATATATATATTTATTAGTGCTGTCAATCGTTTAAAAAAACAACTAATTAATTGCACTTTTTCTTTTAAATTAATCTTCACCTAAAATGTAAAGGTTTTTAAATATATTGAATATGATATGCCATGCAATATTAAAGTAGGTTTAAACAACATGGACAGTATAATTTTAATAGTGTTAGTGGCATCTTTTCTGACCATCCGGTGTCAAATTGACATTGGGTATAGTCATTCAGGCATACCCGTTATAAATGAAGCTATATTTTAACATTAATTAGATTTAAAAAATAACAACTTTTAACGTAAATTAAAACGATTTCACATAAACCGATTTACAATAAATGTCAGGTTTAGCTACCGCATGTTGGGCAAGTTACTTTGAATGAATCAAATACTGATTAAGATTACACCTTTTAAAGGTATCACGTGACTGTTTCTGATTAACTTTAGTGAATTACTGTAGTAATTAGTTACATTGCTAGTTACGTTACTTTTTTTCTCCATTAAGTTTATGAAATCCCAGCATACACACTCCTGATAAATATTTGGTATTAAAGCATCAACATTCACAGAAAACTGTTATTTTTAACTAAAGCAAGCATAGACTGCTGCGTACATGGTTTGGCATGGCAGAATGCCAGCAAATAGCGCTGCATTTATAATCTCTAAAAAGATGACATCAGTTCATCGCAATCTCACAAATCTAACACAATAAATATATGCATAATGAACCTTTCATAATGTCTACAATTCGTGTGTTATAATGAGAGGATTCGTGAGCATGCAGATTTCAGCACTGCATTGCTCAACGCTGCAAACACGTTTTATAGCCTAAATAGAAACTCTGCATATTCTTGCACCTGTTAATCGTTTATATTTATTAGTTCATGTTGCTTTTGTGCAATTGATGAATAACAATTTATTTGTTTTAGATATATGTGAAGATTAAATATCTAAACAACCATTTTTATTTATTTATTTTTTCTATTTTGCGGGAGAGTCCGTGAATCATTGTACTCTCCCGCATCCCGCACACACACGAGTGTCTACCCGTTCGCACCAGCACTCACCCATCTTGTTCCGTGACGCACTCTGTTGCGTAATGTATAGAGATATAGAGGCTACCTGTGCCCTCCAGCAAGTAGGATATATACAGAAATGTAATAAAGTTATCAAACACTAAATTCTAAATTAAATAGTAGAATTCTTAAAGCTACAAAAGTTATTGATTTCTTCTTTTTCTTTTGTTCTTTGATGAACAGAAATCACAGCAGCTGGTTATTAGGTTATTCTGCTTTAAGAGCTGCCACTTTTTTTTTTTTTGTTGTTTGCTAAACGTGATGCGGATCTGACACGCATCGTATTTTCTCACAACCTTTTATATATAATTGCGCTTTAATATGAAATGATGTACATGTTACAAGTACAGTATAACGGCAGACAGGAGAGAAAACATTTTCCCTCTAATTTTTACTGACATATGGCCTGGCAAAATTCAGCTGCCGTGATGCGTGAATGATGCTTTGCTGAAGCTCCTCATCACCTGTACCATTTTCCGCACTCGTATAATATTTATTTATATGTGAAATTGAAATCGCATTTCAAAAAGTGGTCAGAGAACGGAAGATGAGTGCTCCAAATTTCTGGGGTAAACGGGTGCAGTGATTTGGTTTTCCAAAAAACATTATGGGACCAACACCAGCAGAGACTTGCACCCCAAAGCCTCCATACTGTGGAAACTAACATGGACTTCAAGAAACTGCTATGAGCTTCCACCCTTCCTCAGATCTCGGACTTGGTTTCCAAAATAAATGCAAATCTTGCTCTCATATGAAAAAGAGGACTTTTACAGTTCTTTTTCATTAGACCGGTAAGACGCTTCTGACGTTGTCTGTTTTTCAGGAGTGGCTTAACAAGAGGAATGACAACTGTAGCCAAATTCCTGACACGTCTGTGTGTGGTGGCTCTCGATGCCTTGACCCCAGCCTCAGCCCATCCCTTGTGAAGTTCACTCAAATTCTTGAAACGATTTTGCTTGACAATCCTCATAAGGCAGTGGTTCTCTCGGTTGGTTGTGCAATTTTCTTCCACACTTTTTCCTTCCACAAAACTTTCTGTTAACATGCTTGGATACAACACCCTGTGAACAGCCAGCTTCTTTGGCAATGAATCTTGTGAAAATCCCTGTTTTGCAAGACCCTCTTGTGAAGGGTGTCAATGATTGTCTTTGGGACAACTGTCAGATCAGCAGTCTTCCCTATGATTGGGTAGCCTAGTGAACCAAACTGAGAGAAAAATTTGAAGGCTCGGGAAACCTTTGCAGTTGTTTTGAGTTGATTAGCATGTCACCATAATCTAATTTGTTGAAATAGTAAATTGGTGGGTTTTTGTTAAACGTGATCCAAAATCATCACAATTAAAATAACCAAAACTTAACAACTTCAGTCTGTGTGCATTGAATTTATTAATACACGAGTTTCACAATTTGAGTTGAATTACTGGAAAATAAATGAAACTGTCCCACGACATATAATTTATTGAGCTGCCCTGTATGTAATATATAGATATATATGTTGGAACCACGGGGCAGTACTCGAGGTAAAAACACACCACACATTTTATTTTGAAAATGTACTATTAATAATCGCCACTCAGCTAATCCTGATTTCCATTTGATTGCTTATCTAACAGCCCATCTATAAACACACACCACACACACAATATAGATATAATAATATTATTATATAAATATATGTAATATTTTTTTCTTACAAATTACAATTTTAATTACATGCTGTTCATCAACCACCTGCTGTTACCAACAAACTGTTTTATAACGTTCTAAACATAAGATCAAAATTAAAGCGCTTAAGCCTGATTAACTAACATAGTTTGGTAAATGGCAGTAACACATTCTTGCAATCCTGATAAACTATGATTCTAACTGAGATTCTTTGTGTATTCCGCAGGCGTTAGCCCACAAGACCCTCGTTCTCCTGCTGGGAGTGGATCCTTCTAAACAGCTCGACCATCCCCTGCCCACCGCCCACCCTCATGTCACCTACGCTTATATGAAGTACATGTGGAAGAGCACTCGCAAGGTAAACACTCATACACTCACTTTAAATGCTCTTGAAAACAAGCGATTCCCTTCGCAGTGCCCCTGGGAAATATTTCCAATCATGTACAGTCAAGTACAGATTCTTTCTGCTTGAATGTGCAAAAACGTTAGGGGTCTGCAGTATCTGAAGGAAGCCATCCATTAGCATTCCCATTCATCTTAATAGCAGTTGCTTATCTGGTGCATACAGTCCTGGAAATATATGACTTGCATGCTCCAGTCATGGCTCATGGGCACTCAGTTCTACAGACAGGTTGTTTTGAGCGAATCACCAGAGCCATAAATGGCATTGACTAATCACATTAGAGTCACAGGAAAATTACATCATGACAACACTTTTTTTAAATAATATTTAGAGTTTACATTTGCTTGCAAATAATTTTATTTGTGTCAGAATTAGGATTGCAGGCCCCTCGTTGCATTGTGTGTACTGACCACCAGAGCCTCTGGGCTGTTGGCGCACATGGCACAAGTAGACGCATAGAAGCCTGTAAGTGACCCCTAGGGCCCCAGGGCCTTTTATTGTAAAGAACAAACACTTACACAATGTCCATCAAATGAGATGAAGCAGCTCAATTTAGCACTTTTTGGAATGCTGTGTTAATATTCTTGAGATTATGCAAGACGTCAAATACTTGTTTCCTTTTACATAAGGCAATATGTGATAGCGGTTAAGACAAAATCAAGTGAGACTTGTGGCTTCCATTTAGTTTGTCAAACGGCTTAATTTTACATGACTGTAATAGGTTTTGGGAAATTCCTCCCCTGCCACTAGTAGCCTTTCATATAAGACCAATGAAAGCACTCCTTCATGAGAGGAAGACAGACTCCTTAAAAAAAATCCTCGCTTAAAAACATCCTTGTTTTTTTTAACAGAAAAAAATCTACTGTCTGTGATGATGTAACAAGACGAGTGGAAAGGTTGTTTGGCTTTACATTTCCAGCTTTCCAGTCTTACCTCTTTTTACTCTGCACTGTGAAGAGCGGTCACCTTTTGCTTTAGAGTATTGGCAAATGGACATGGTACAATATTTTGAGATTTTATGTCCAACTCCCTTATAAATAAACTAAACTTAAATAACTCCACATAAACGTTACAAACGTAAGTAATAACAGGAGGCCAATGTCTCTCTCTTGTTAACTTAAGCTTGAAATTGCATTATTTACTTGTTGGGGTCCAGTTTAGCAAGATTTTTAAGGATCCTAAAGTGATTTCCCAGTTAGAAAGGGATTTTGTGTCACAATAATTGGCAATATAATAGTATGGGCTTTTTGGGGGGGTTTTTTACATTTAATGTGTAGATTTATGACTCTGCATGACTATTAGATAATGTCAGTATATTTAAATTGTTTTTCTATCCACATTTTAAACATTTATTTTAAGTAAATTTGTATATTGTACAGTTCATGATAAGGCCTGTCACACTATAGGAAATGTTTAAAGAACTTAAACACAGCTCGTGTAGGCAAGTTTGTGTTATGCAAAAAATGTGTTTTTAGCCAAAGAATGAAATTTTGAGAAAGAAAAAATAGCCTTTAAAAGGATACTTCACACAAAAAATTAAAGTTCTGTCATGTATGTACCCTCAAGTTGTTCCAAATCTTTGAGTTTATTTCTTCTGTTGGACATAAAAGAAGATATTTTGAAGAATGTGGGTAACCAAACAGTAGCTTTCCCCATTGAGTTACATAGCATGAAAAAAATAATAATATAAAAAGTCAATGGGGGCCAGAACCTGTTTATAGTTTATGCACACATTTTCTTAAAAAATGTATCCGATTCAGTTGAGCGCATTAGTTTTTTATGCAAATTTTTAGAATTAAGGCGTATCTTGGCATTTCCATTCAGCCTTTTTTATGCAATATCCCAGAATATACAAAAAATAGGTGGATGGAGACATAGCTAATGATGACAGAATTTTCATTTTTTTGGGTGAATTATCCCTTTAAGGACAGTATAATTACGTCACATCAACGTCCCATAGTACAGCTTGTTACTGGAGTGTTATGTCTGCGAGAGATTACGTAAGTACTGGCTAAGTACCAGGCACTGAGAATCATAGACCAAACCAGAGAGCCAGTCCCAATCCACAGCACAGTGTTGTGTTAAAATTATGGGCATACACGCATGGACCCGTCAGCCTCACTCGGAATTTCCTGTGAAGAGATAAGAAAACAAAACATAAAATTACTAAAACAGATTGAATTTTAAATTGCAAATTGCCACATTAATAGAAATCACAAAACAAAATTGACTATGTTGTCTGTTGGATGACCTGCTCTAAATGTTGGTACTGAATTGGTGTTACTGAAGGAAAATATCAGTTTAATGGAGTCTCTAGGAAATTGGGTGTTCTAGTAATGCTCATGACTGGCAACTGGCAGGAGTCATCACCATTGTTCCAGGGAAGTGGTCTGTATAATAAAGATACTGTCTAAAGATAACTGGAAAATTGAGTGTTTACTATTGTCCTCTTGCATTATCAACACACTCTTTTCCTGTTTAATACTATATGCTAATACTAAATGCTTTGGCACAATCTGTATTGTATAAAGCGCTATATAAATAAAGGTGACTTAAATTGACTGTGTATAAAAATGTATTCTACAAGTTAGTAATGATTACTTGCATGATATATTTTGGCATCTGTTCTATTTCCATCTCTCTCAGATCGATGCATTCCAGCATATGCAGCACTTTGTGCAGGGGATGCAACAGCAAGCACAACATGCCATCGCAGCCGAAGACCAGCAGCACAAACTGGAGCTACACAAGCTAATGGCTCGGTCAGTAACCATATGCCCACACTTTTTGTTGATTATACTATGCATAAAACCATATTGAATTGGTACGTTACCATATCGAAGTGACACAAGCAAGCGTTATGCACAACCCCATGCACACGTGAACATGCTAATGTTATAAACTGCACCAACAGAAGCACCAAATTAAATACTAATTCTGTGAACCAGCACAAAAAGCATGATTTTTTTTCTCGAACCATACCCAACCACACAGACGATTCTAAAGATTTAATCTGTCATGTCAGTCACAGTACTGATTGACTGCACAAACAAATACTAACCCCCTAATCCTTACCTTCACCCTGACCTTAAGCATTTGTAGCACATTCTGATAGATAGCATTACTGTTTCTTACAGTCTGATCTATTAAAAAATCCAAGATAATTTTTTTCTGAACTCTGAGATGAACCCATTAAACTTTTTTTTGACAGATAACTGCATGAATTAATTAACCAATTATTTTGGTTAATTAATTGTTTTGGGTATTGTTTTGGGTACTCAGTTGTCCCTGAGAGATATCTAGATATTCCACTTTTTGAAATGTTGCTTTCAATCTACAGATTTAGGACTCACTGCTTGGACATTATTCAGACCTGTTTCATTAATCCCCTCCTGTACAGAAGTTATCTCTGCCTAACATGATCATGGCACTAAGTACATTTAATCATTTAATCATAAACGTTTTTATGCAAACCGACTTACAAATGTGGACTATAAAAGCAATCAAACCAACAAAAGAGCAACAATATATAAGTGTTGTCTATGTTAGACTATGTCCCATAGTCTAACATGTAACAAGTTGTTGTTGTTTTTTTTGTTTTTTGTTTTTTTAATAAGAAGGGTTAGAGGGTCAATATTTCAGCTGAATAGTGCAAAACAACTCATTTAGTAATGGACAGGTTACAAAGATGAAAAGATAAGGGAATGATGAATTCAAAAGTTCTTGCTCTGTTCCAAAACCTACCTTGCTGTCTATGTCCTCACATGAATTGGAATGTTGTAAGTGATTTTAAACCCTCTACTCAAACAGAAACATTTGCAAGTTTGATGTCAGCACCTAAGCTCTAGTAAACACAAAAATTTTTGCAAACTAAAATATTGAAATTATAACGTTTTCAGTTTAATAATAATTTATTTACATCTCATTTATTGTATTTTGTGCGAGATATTATGTGTGGATTTAAATGTAGGTTTTGTAGTTTACAAAATTCTCTCAACTTTTTTCTACGGCTTTGGCCTAAGGCTAATGAAATACCATAACAATACATAGTATTGTATTCAGGAATATTAGATTGCAGCTGCTTTTTAACTACTTTGTGAAATAATTCTTCAGTTTTTCTTCCTTATCCAATGATGGATCCGGCTGTCAGATGTAATAATAAAATTGGTTTCTGGGTCAGTCCAAGGCTTTACATGAAAGCGGGGGTATCTCCTCAACCACCAACAGTGTGCAGCATCCATCTGGATGATGTGACGGCAGCCATAGTGTGCCTGAACGCCCACCACACACCAGTTTATTAGTGGAGAGGAGACAGAGTGATGAAGCAATCAGTAGATATGGGGATGATTAGGAAGCCATGATGGTCAGAGGGCAATGGGCGAATTTGGCCAGGATGCCGAGGTCACACCTCTACTCTTTTCAAAAGACATCATGGGTTGTTAATGACCACAGAGAGTCAGGACCTCGGTGTAACATCTCATCCGAAGGATGGTGCTTTTGACAGCATAGTGTCCCCGTCATTACACTGGGGCGTTAGGACCCACACAGACCACAGGGTGAGCACCCCCTGCTTGCCTCACTAACACCTCTTCCAACAGCAAACTAGTTCCTCTTCAGGAGGTTCTCCCTCCAGGTACTGACCAGGCTTCAACCCTGCTTAGCTTAAGTGGTGCGACCAGTCCTTGGGCTGCAGGGTGAGACGGCTTGGGTGAAGAATGAGACATTTCGAAACTACAGCAGTGGTTCTCAATTCCAGTCCTGGGGGCTCTCTGCTCTGCACATTTTGCATGTCTCCCTTAATTAACACACCTGATTCAGATCATCAGCTTCATGAACTGAACTGAGTTAATGTTGAGTTCATACTGCACGATTTTCAAAATTGTCGTATCACCGTTGTTTTCACACTGCACGACTCTCTGGGGTAGCATTCAGTTGCTGCTGTGTTCACATTGCACGGTGGATTGGCGACAGGAGGTTACACACTGCATGACTTTACAATAGGAAGAATCGACGACAACTCTGTCTGGTCCGCAAACTACAGCCAAATGCACACGAGAAGTGATAAGGAAATAACGCAAACCCAACTTTTTCACGTACATCGGCGATACGTCTGCGATTTTTTTTTAGATCGTGTCTTTGATAATTCACACTGCGTGATTGTCACTTGCGTGAACGAGCACCGATTTGCCTCCGATTTCCGGGCATTTGTCAGCGATTTCGCAAAACCTATCGGCGAGTGAGAATCGGGGCTAAAATCGTGCAGCGTGAACTCGACGTAATGGAGACCTACAAAATGTGCAGAGTGGGTGGTGACCACTATCAGGTTTAAGAACGACTGATTGGAACCAACAACAACTGGCAACAGGAACTGTCATGTTTTACACTGTGATGCACTTCGCCAAAATGCGAAGGCCCAATCAATGCTGCCTTCAGCTCGAATTGTTCAAATTTATTTACTTATTTAAAAACATGTTTGCTGGTTATCTTGTTTCATTTATTGTGGAATTTTTTATTATCATTACTGTATTGCATGTTAAAATTATTTTAGAATTATTTTTTCAGTAGTCAGACGCAGATGGCATAAATCAGATTTTGCTTCTCCGTGAGCTCTATGGCTCAGTGTATCTAAAGCATATGTAACTGCTTGGCCACATGTTTTATGATGTTCTTTAGCATTATCTTTGACAGCATGATGTTAACTCATTTGTGCATGCAACGTTCTCTTCCAAGGTTTTACGGTTTCCTCCCTCTTATTGGCCAGTTTCCATTTAGTCTCCCTCTCTGACTCTTCCAGACCCAGTTGTTTTCTGAGGCCAGAGATTGTTCCACCTAAATTATTATTCAGGACATTTACTGGAACATGGACAACGAAGACAAAGGGGATTTGTTTAACTGATCCATGAGATCATTGAAATGGAATTAGAAAATCTTGGAGATTGCAAAAAGCAATGAGTTTTTGATGTACTGGATGGACTGATGTATTGACTTTATGCATTTTCACACAACGATGTGGCTCTTGTCTTGGAGTTTCTTTCAGATAAATTCTTAAAAGCAGCTCTAAGAATTTTTTGCAAACACATTTTGGCACAAGATATTTTCCAGTATGTATGGCTGAGCTGTATCTCTTTATGCTTTCTGGTCCCAAGTAAAGTAAAGAGCACTGGGCTACACTTCTTGCACCCATACCAATGATAAAAAGAAAGTATGCTTGTCGAGTATGCGTTTTCTTATTAGTGATGCATTACTGCTCATCTCATTGACTAAGTGTCTCAGAACGCCACTGCTTTTCTAATGAACACCAAGCATGAGAAATCACTGCTCTGAATGCAGATTTAGAAAGTTTTATTTTTCTGTAATGTTACTGAATTCCAAATTGTCATTGGTTCTTGCATTTGTTGTTACTATTATAGATGCAAACGACAGCTAGAAGGAAGCTTCACACAATTTGTACAGTATGAATAGCTTTTATTTATTAGAACCTGACAAATATGGTTACAATTAACTGTTTTTGTTTCAGAAAAAAAAAACGAATTAAAAATAACAGCTGAAGACCTATAGAGCATTGCAGTATACCAGTATAGCAATGATAATAGCTTGAACGAGGAGCTGCACAGCTGTGATCTCATTCTGATCACAAATTTACAAGACATACAGATAGATTGGTCTTATTTGTATTGGAAAAGTAAGACTGATTACCCATTGGTAACTGCTAGTTGGTCAAACTAGTTCTAAGACACAATCTAAACATGGTTGTTAAGTTTATGCAACTGGCCGCTGGATGCTGTTTAAATGATGGTAGTGAAGCTAAGTTGGTCATCAAACAATATGCCCTGGTCTTTTTGCTTGGTTTTAGACCCCAGTTGAACAGTGATGTTGTGGTGACAGTTTGACAGGGAGTACTGTTCTGTGTTACTGTTCTGTGATTAAAAAAATTCCGCATACATCAAGCAAACATGAAATTTCACTGCAGATTACCAGGTCCAGATCTTTCCAGATTGATTTCCAGATGAAAAGGTTTTGTTAATTTTTTTTTTAATACTGGTGTTTATGGAACTTAGGTGACCACAACGCACTAAAAACATACACATACACGTTATTTTAAATCGGAAGTACGTCTCAAAGCACGGTGCAAGTCATTACAATTCAGAACAACTAAATTGCTTAAATGACGATTGATTAGTTTTGTTATTTGAGGAAGCTTCCTGCCAGCATGAACATGGCCTATATAGCCGTCAAATTATGTACAATGAAAGCAGTGCCAGGTCAAACACCCTACGACCAAAAAAAAAAACTCCCAATTTGTGATGTATATAATTAGTTCAGTCTAATGGACAAAAGCCGTTGACCTTCAGTGAGTTTCTGTCCCTGCTTTGTTGGTTGTTTAGGCAAGACTATTTGTGTAGAGGTAACTGGAAACACGACATTTAAAAAAAAAATTGTTTGTTTCTTCTCTGTGCAGGTGTTTTCTGAAGCTGGGGGAGTGGCAGCTTAGCCTTCAGGGTATCAATGAGAGTACCATACCTAAAGTGTTACAGTATTACAGTCACTCAACAGAGCATGATCGCAACTGGTACAAGGTACGTTAACCTCACAAACTTTAAATGTATGTGGATAAATCACATTAAACCTGTTAACAACATTATCAACATTATCCATATTGTCACCTTAATCCTCATTAGATCTTGATGATATCATGGTGCATAAATGCTTCAAATGTTAAATAATACAATTTGAGGCCACACTGAAATACAGATCTCAGTTGCACTTTATTTTTAAGGTGTCCTTATTGCAGTGTAATTATACATTTAAGTACCGAGTAATATTAACTACATGGACGTACGATATGGTAGTAATAATATAAGATATATAATGAGTCATGGAAAAAGAATATAGAATGCTAGTGTTAGAGGCTTTTTTTAAAGAAAACAAGCAGTTAGAAAACGAATAGAGAGTGCAAATGTTTGAGGGTCAAGTCAACAAATAGATAAAATAGAATTAGAATCGAGAGTGCTAGAGTTAGAGGGTCAAATAAAGTGGATGGTTATTTGCATGTAATTATGCATAGTTTATTGTTATTACAATAGTAAGTACATGTAACATGTAACAAGGACACCTTAAAGGGGTGCTGTTATGCTTTTTCACCTTTTCAACTTTAGTTAGTCTGTAATGTTGCTGTTTGAGCATAAAAAAGATCTGCAAAGTTACAAAGCTCAGTCCACTTCAAAGGGAGATATTTTATTTAACAGAAATCAATTTTCAAAAAACTACAACAACGGACTCATTTGGACTACAACACAGATTTTCCGGGATTTTGTGATATCACAAATATCGACGAAAGGGACGAGACCTGGTTGAGCTGCACTAGAGAAGGCAAAGAGTGTTATCACTAAGTCGGAAACACGCTAGCTTTCCCAAGGCAGACAAACTTAGAGTGGTTACAATCATCCGGGTTTAAATCGCGCTCAAATTGATTTGATTTTGATGTAATATTTACACTGAAGCTCGCAGGCGGCTATGGTAAGGGACATGACGTTTCCCGACCAGGCGCCGAGTGCTGCCAATCACAACGCACTCTGGCCCAGCTAACCAGTCACAACGCACACTGTCCCAGCTAACCAATCACAACACACACACTGTCCAAGCTAACCAATCACAGCACACAATGGCCCAGCTAACCAATCACAGCTCACGCTGGCCCGGCTAACCAATCACAGCACCCACTGGCCCAGCTAACCAATCACAGCAAACTTCGTATTTCAGAAGGCGGGCCTTCATTTGATACAGGAACTATTCGAGCCGTTCATGCCAGACTGGGGAGAGAGGTGTTAATGCAAAATATGTGAAAAATAATGTGTTTTTCGAACAACCTAGTATGAGAGCCTGTTCTAGTACACCCCAAAACAAAATCAAAACTTTGTAAAAAGAGCATAATAGGACCCCTTTAAAACAGTGGTTCTCAACCCGCGGCCCATCACGAATTCAAATGCGGCCCACCATGCTGAACACAATTTAAAAAAATAACTTGCAGTTTTACAATTCATTTTAGTTTTACATTAATTAAAAAATGTACCAAACAAATAAACTATTATGTTTTTGTTATGTAAAATAATTTAGTTTTTCATATATTATTGTGTTGTCCTGTACTCACGTAATTAACGTTACGCATTTAACGAACACTTACAAGCGCACACTTTGGCAGAATTCAATTCAAGTAGTCATCAGCAGCCATTAGTTCGGTAAAACAGCATCAGAATGGACACTTTTGCTATTAAGGGAGAAAAAACTAAATGTGGAAAATGCCAGCAAAGGAACACATAAAAACAACAATAAGCTATAAGCAGTGAAGGTAGGAGAGTTCTGGACTTTCGGTTTGCCCCGCCACTCATTTTAAGATGTTCAAGCAAAAGGAAACCCATACTACGCAGCAATCATCCTTAAATGCAGAAATGTGGCAAAATTTGGTCAGCTCCCGACAGCATCAGGTGTTTTATTAATGGTGAGTAGAATTATTTCTTTATTTATTTCAATGAATGTAATCGATTAGATATCAAAATATTTAGGCTATAATCGATAAATCTGGTTGGTTTGTATTGGTTTGGCCGTTAAGATGTACGGCCTTTGCGAAGTAGTCATGAATATATTTTTTCACATTTGTTATGTTGCTGCCTTATGTTAAACTGCTTTAAATTACTTATTTCCACATCAATCTACACTCCATACATCATACTGACAAAGCAAAAACAGAATTGTCACAAATTTTTTAATAAGTGAAATAAGTACATTGCATAAGTATTAAATAACTAAATATTTAGCTGAAGCACCTTTACAGTCTCAAGTCTTTTTTGTTTAATGCGACAAGCTTTGATCATCATCATTTGGCAATTATCTGCCATTCTTCTCCTCACCTCTTCACCTCTCAGGCTCTGTCAGGTTGGATGGGAGAAAATGCAAATTTTCAAGTTTCTCCGGAATTATTTGATTGGGTTCAAGCTCATGCTCTTGCTGGGCCACTCAAGGACATTCACAGCGTTGTCTATAAGCCACTCTTGCTGTGTTTAGGGTCATTGTCCTGTTGTAAGGTGAACCTTCTTCCCAGTCAGAGGTTCTGAATTCTCTGGACTGGGTTTTCATTAAGGCTATCTCAATATTTTGGTGCATTGAGCTTGTCTTCTACTCTGACGAGTCCCTCGGTCCCTGCCACTGAAAAACAGCACACTTTACTTTTGGGATGGTACTCTTCAGGTGATGAGCAGTGCCTGGTTTCTTCAAAAAGATGATGATAGGTACTTTAGCTGTTTTTATGCAAAATCCAATTGTGTTTTCATGTGTCTTCATTGAGGAGAAGTTTGAGTCTGGCCACTCCGACATAAAGCCCAGATCGGTGGAGTGTTGCAGTGATATTTGTCCTTCTGTAGATTTATCCTGTCTCAATATATGATCATGCAGCTCAACTAGAGTGACCATCAGGTTCTTGGTCACCACTCTTACCAAGACCCTTTTTCCATTCAAATGTACCTCAGTTTGGCCGGAGGCCAGCTCTAGGAGATCAGGTTGTTTCAATTCCCAGATGTGTGGCTGACACAAACCGGTTCTGTGCTCTACAGGCAGTTCTTTTGACCTCAGGGATTGGTTTTTGCTCTGATATGCATTATCAACTGTTAGACCAAATCATACTCATTCAATTGAATTTGTCACAGGTTAACTTCACTCGAAGTGTACTAACATCTACAAGCAGTTTGAATGCTCCTGAGCTAAATTTCAACTGTCCAGGATAAAGGTAGAATACTATGCCGTGGAATCATTTAAGTTTGTATTTTTAAGAAATTTGCAAAGCTGTTAAAAACCGGTTTTGCTTTACCATATGGTGTATTGGCGTGTAGATGATGTGGAAACAAGAATTTAAAGCCGTTAGCATAGGCAGCAAATTAACAAATGTGAAAACATGAAGGTGGTTAGAACTATTTTCGCAGGCACTGTAAATGATATGCGCTGGTGGTTCTGAGATTGCATTGGACCATAGTGCGGGACCCAGTGGAAAAAGGTTGAGAACCCCACCAGCACCTAAAATAAAGATGTTACCCAAAAAATACAAGTTTATGACTTTTTATGAATTTTATAATTTAGGAATCACTTGAAACCAAGAAAATAAATATGTATGCGGACTCTAAAAAAAAGCATGTTCATGTAAACACCTAATCGTTCGTTGAGCTCGATCGGATTGAAGGGTGTGGTTATTCCTTGTTTAATATGATTGAGAGTGCATGTAAACACTCTATCGGATTGAACCCCAAAACTGAAAGAACTATGCATGTGCAATGACGCAGAAATAGCATAATGACATATGACACGCGGAACGAGCCGTTCTTCCTGGTGAATAAAGTGTCATAAATGTCAGTACAAAACATCCTTTCCCTCAAGTTGCCAGCAGGACAACCTCCCACCAGTCCTTGTTTTGGATACTCATCCACAGTCAACCCGTGTTGGGCGCGGGGAGGGGCGTTTTTACTGCGTGATAAATATGAGCAGCTTGGCACAGCGGTTTATATGTATATTTATCCATAAATGGATAAATATGAATTCTGCTGTTAAAAACAATTAAAGAAACAGTGTAGGAGAGTGGTTATTATGTGCAAACAGTGAGAAACTCTATATTTGTGCAGTGTGCGCATGTAAAAAAAAATCTATTCAGATTTTAAGCTTGTGACATATGAAAACACGCACATCAACCGACACTTTATTTAGACGCGTAAACACTCAGTTGAGTCATCAAGGAATGAATTCAGTCCGATTGAACCAAAAATTGTGCATGTAAACATAGCCATTGATATGTGAGTGTAATAGTGCTTTCATACAACAGTTAATAAATAAGCAGCTACTGAGTAACTAAGTAACTTTTAGTGATATTGCCAGACTGTTTTTGCTTGACCCGTGAAAACAAAACCAAAGCAGGGTCAGCCATAACACATCCCTGAGCAAAAAAAAAAGAAAAAGACAAAGAAAAACGTTAGCTCCCTGCTCTGGGAGTTGTGTGAATTCCGTAAATATCATGGGATGTTAGACACCCAATCTGCAGGAAGAGCAACTACTTTTTTTTTCTTTCTTTTTTTTTCGTCGTTTACAGTGAGGCACATACAATGGAAGTGAATAGCAAATTTAGGAGGGTATAGATGTGAAAACTTAGTTGCATAGGTTTGCACATCGCTCAAATTTGTTGTTTCACAACACATGCTTTGTTGAAATACTGTAGAGCAGCCAGCCAGTCTTTTTGTATAAGAGTCTATTAACTTCTTGATTTGTGAATTTTTCCCAACTCTTCTTTTCCTAAGAGCTCTAACTCATTACGGAAATTAGTTTAAATGCGAATTCATGTAATTAATTAAAATTAGTTATAAATGATTATGATTATGTATATCAGCTGGCAGAAGTAAATGTAGCAGAATTAATATTAAAATCAACTAATCTGTTTGTCCAGTGAATATACAGTATAATCATCTATCACTTTAATAACTGTTATTTTTTTGGTCACAGAACAGTTTACAGTACTGATGCATTAGAGCATGTACAGTAACAAGGATTGACTCATTGAACTAACTTGTTGGGCTGAGCAGATATCTCTCATACCTTTTTTCTCCCTTTGCTATTGTGCTTTGGCAGCTTGAGATAGTGGCCTTCAACTTCCACAGACGTCACAGTGTCACAGCAAAGTTGTGATTTAGATAGCTTTCTTTTTTGCGTAATCAGAGTGGGCTGGCAGATTTGTGTGATTAACTCTGATTATGGTAACAGGAGCATAACGCAAGATATGAAGATGTCTACACCAATATTTGGGGCATTAAAAAAGGATAGTTTTGATATAAAACATGATAGAGACTGGGGTTACATAAACTAGTGATTTGATAATAGACCATGCAGTGTATGGTACAAAAACAATATACAAACTAGTAAATAATACAAATAATGCTCTGGGGATACATTTTCAAATGGTTTGCATTTGGTTTGCTTTTTATGCATATTTCGTACATATCGTGTTGTCTCACATGGCCACCCATCCCCATGGCATCCCTTTGATGTCAGGGAAGGTGTCACCAGTTTCCTGGCTAATGTCAGCAGTAGGGTACAACACTGGGGTTTGGGACCAATCCTATAGACTCCTCGGAGCCCCAATGTTGGTCCTTTCCTTTGATGTTACACTGTGATTAATGAGTAAGTGGTTTTTACAACTCGTGAACCAATTGTTAAGTCTGGCAAGGCACTACACTGGGATTTTACAAAATGTTCCTCTTCTAAAGCAATTCCTTTTGTTGACTTGATTTGTGTTTTGAGGTTGATGAAATACCTCTTCATCTCCAGATTTTTAATGGAGGCCTGCAAGTTTTTGTCTCAATATCTCAATATCTTGACTATATTGTCCCAGTCCCAGCTGCAGAAAAGCAGCCCTATAGGATGATCGACCACCATGATTCATCATAGGTCTGGTGTTTTTTTGGGGGGGGTGGGGGGGGGGGGTTGGGGGGGGTGGGGGGTGGTGGGGGTGGGGGGGGGAGTGATAAACAGTCTCGTTTGTGTCAAGCGCAACATTGGTGACCCAAAAGTTCAATTTGTTTCACAATATCACAAAATATTTTTTGTGAGTAATGACTTTTGTCTGGCCACCCTACCCCATAGCACAGTCATATGAAAAAAACAGGACATTGTTGTCATATGCAGCAATTGACTAGTGTTTTCCGAATATTCCTGCAGCCCCTTTATTGTTAATGTAAGTCTCTTGGCAGTCTCCTTATCTCCTTGATGATGGCTTTGACTCATGGCACATGCACATCTAATGTTTTGGAAATACTTTTGTATACTCACTTTCACAATAAGATCCCAACATAAAGTTTTTTTAGAGTTACGTCTTCAGCAAAAAGGTGGAACCAAGATGATGCAAAGGAAATCCTATGGAAACAAAACTTTTTATTTATTTGATCAGCATCACTTAAATGATGATAAAATGATTATAATTACTTTACAGTAAAAATCTGAATGTGAAAAGTTTATTCCAAACAGAGTAAAGGGCTGCTCACACAATGCATTTTTTCCATCTAATTGCGCTACTTTACCATTGTTTTTTTCTATATAAATGCTCTAGATGAACATGTTTGACCATTGCATTCACGTCTTGCAAATTAAAACCAGTTCACCTTTTAAAAAAAAGTCTTGAATTTTTGTTCTGTGTAAATCAAATAAAAACTTGTGTTAGACTCGATGATGACTGTGAGTTTAATCAGAAACATTTAGCTGTAATTCCTCTGAGATCTTTCATTTTGAGTTCTTTTTGGGGGGGGGGGGGGGAGAAAAGATTTTGGTAACACTTTCTATGAAGCCCGTATTTATAATACATTATAAGGGTATTCTTAAGGCATTATAATGAATGCATAATGCATTATAAAAAACCTTATAATATGTTGTATCATCTCATGAATATTCATAAGAACAGTTTTAATATATTATAATATTTACTTATTTGTGGTTATAGCTTTTAAGAGTATGATGATTTATAACACAATGAACACGTTGCATCCACTTTTACAATGGATTATATTTCTCATAGTTATAACGTATTATAAGTCTCATATCTTGCCATCTTTCTTATGCTACTTTACTTAAAGCATCAAAGACCACTTATAAGTATAGTAATAATAATAATAATAATATTTTTTTCTCAAACAGCCATAAGATCTGATATCAGATGAATGTGTACACATTTGCTTTGAAATATTTTTATTGTATTATCAGTTTGATTATTTTGATGGTACCTTTTAAACAGCTGTTGATAAGTGACACTGCAACTACATATCAACTAGTGGTCATTAGAGTATCAGTATGTCTGCTACTGTAAATATTTGCTAACACTTTATTTTGATGGTCAACCAACAGATAGACTGACTATAAGTGACTTTGCAAGTACATGTCAACTTATTCTAACCCTACGAGATTCTACCATTCTTGGCATTTTTTTTTCAACTCAAGAAGGTTTTTTATAATTCATTATGCATTCATTATAATGCCTTAAGTTCTATTCTAATTTAAGTGAACT
Organism: Sinocyclocheilus anophthalmus; assembly: GCA_018155175.1. NCBI lineage: Eukaryota > Metazoa > Chordata > Actinopteri > Cypriniformes > Cyprinidae > Sinocyclocheilus > Sinocyclocheilus anophthalmus. Next base: position 127,238 of record JADLZN010005930.1, read on the forward strand.
TAAAACAATCTTCACATAAACCCATTATAATAAATGTCATATTTACCTGTGCCCTCAGCAAGTAGGAAATATACAGAAATATAATAAAGTTATCAAACACTAAATTCTAAATTAAATATAGATGAATCCTTAAAGCTATAAAAGTTCATTTTTCCTCTTTTTTTTTCTTTGTCCTTTGATTAATAGACTTCACAGCAGCTGGTTATTAGGTTTTTTTGGCTGCTATTACTTTAAGAGCTGTCGCTGCTGAACGTGACGCGGGTCTGACACTAATCATATTTTCTCTCAACTCTTTTTACCTTTTCTGACCCACTTCAGGTCTTAAAGTCTCGGGTGTGTTAGATGAGTGATGAGACGGTGCTGCTTGCTTCACCCAGGACAGTTTTCAAAACCCTTTCAGAGACATGACATGTTCTTAAATGTGACTCATATAAAATATATTACATGCATGCACAGTTTTAAGGCAGCTTTAATCGCCTTTTGGTAACTTCATGACTTAAATGACCAAGACATTGCATGCACGTAGTTTATTTCGCGCTTTGATATGAAAGGATACAGACTACAGCGGGCGCCGTCGCCTTTGTGCGTGCATTGTGCAATTGAAGAGCACGCGCTGCGAGCACAGTACCGTTTCCGCGCTCGTTTGACTCACACCTGGCGATGAAGTGGAGTGCGCGTCTAAAACGTCTCCCGTTCTCGGTTGTTCTGCGACTGAATAAATGCACTTCTTGTCAAGAGAAAAAGTAACAGAAGCAGCAGTTGTGAGTGGGGTGGCCAACCCTAACCCCGCCCCTGCGTTAATTGTGAATTCAGTTAAACTGAAAAAATTAATCGCCTGCGTTAACGCGCTAATTTTGACACCACTAATTATTTATCATGCTGCTGTTTCTATGCAGGTTTCTATGCAGGTGCCTGTTTATTTCCATTAAAGTGCTGTTGTTTTCAGTGTTGTCATAAAATGAGATGAAGCATATTTCCTCTGCAGGCCTGGCATGCTTGGGCAGTAATGAACTTTGAGGCTGTGCTTCACTACAAGCACCAGAACCAGGGCCGTGATGAGAAGAAGAAACTACGACACGCAAGCGGTGCCAGTGCCAACAGTGAAGCCAGTAACAGTGACAGTGAGGCCGACAGCACAGAGCACAGTCCTGTACCCTCGCCCGGACAGAAGAAAGTCAATGAAGTGAGCAACAAACCAAAGCCAGGCATCAACACTGAAGTGTTATTGGAAGCTTGTGTGTGAAGCTTCACCAGCATTCACCTTTACTGCATTTCCAAACAACATGTAAACAATTTTCTAAAACAAATAAATAAGTCTAAAACAAGTAAACAAGTTTAAAATTGGCCAACAATAAAATAGAGTTAGCATCTTTGATCTTCCGATGTGTTTATGCTGCTATATGAACAGATCTGCAGACTGTTGCTATTAACAAGGTTCTCTTAACAGTTTAAACCCCAGAATTGCACGGAAAGTAAAATAATTTTGATCAACAGACATTTGGGAGAATAAACAGCAAATGCAATGACAATTAGTCCTAAGATCTTGAAGTCAAATAAAACATGAAGTTAACACAGGCAACATGCTTAAAAGTGCATGCGAAGGATATAATGTGGATTTACGTATGAAATTATTTTTATTTATGTTGACAGTCATGTAATGTTTAGGGTTAAATTCTATGTTTTCTATGTTGTAGGATTTGTCCAAGACTCTCCTTTTGTACACCGTGCCTGCAGTGCAGGGATTTTTCAGATCTATCTCACTCTCACGTGGAAATAACTTACAGGACACACTGAGGTAAAAGAGCCCTAGTCATCTAGGCGAAAGTAATGCTGTATTTCTGTATTTAACGTATATTTCGGAGTCTGTTTAGAGCCTGTCATCTTGTTTTAAAATGTGTTTATGTCATGCTTCACAACATGCTCACATATCGCTTCACAATGCTCTCATGATTCCGCATGTGACAGCTGGCCTGAAGCAATAGTTTACAGTTTAATCTGTTCTGGAGCAATAGAGAGCCGAGTAATATCAGCATAACAATAAAAAGATTATTGTGTGTTTTCTAATTATCTCCTGGAGAATTCCTGTACAAGCAAAATAATAGAGCCTTGGGGCACAAAAAAAGCATTTGTAACTCTGACAAGAACAGTCTACGTCATATGATCGAGTCTAAATTCTAAAGTTTTCATAAATGCCATTTATCAGCAAAAAGAGCTCATTTGAGCAGACAGCTTTTTCTAGAAAACTTTAGACAGAAATGGACAATTTGAGATGGGTGTATAATTAGCCAACGAGGATGAAGTTGTGGTTTCTTGATAAATGGTTTAATAACTGCCAGCATGAATGATGAGGATATGAGATGCTATGTCCAGAAATGCTATAACAGATGCTTTTGAATTTACTTTTTTTTTCATAATTCTTTTGTAACCCTCTTCTTTACAGCACCTTGCAAACAAAAATCAATTGAAGTATACTGGATTCACGTGCAGTTCATCAAATAACTTTACATTGCTTATGATCGTGTATATGTTCCTTTATATTTAGAGTCCTGACCTTGTGGTTTGATTATGGCCACTGGCCCGAGGTGAATGAAGCTCTAGTCGAGGGTATTAAGACCATTCAGATAGACACATGGTTACAGGTAAGACCATTTCCAGCTCTCTATACATAAGCAGGGTCTCGATTCCAACTGAAATAGTCACAATTTAAATATCTGAAATCTGTTTTCGCTGGCAGCAGACAGGAAACATTTTCACATGTGGTTTTACCAGATTTGATTTAGTTAGATCTGTAAATTCATGAAGTCTTATTATCTTACACAATTAAGCTTCCAAAACAAATGTATGTTGATTTAAGGATGTTTGCATACTTTTTATACTAAAGAAAATAACGGTATTGCTACAAACTGTGCATAGCAGAATTTCACTTGAAAACACAGAAAAAACATGTATTATCTTCTTCCTTTCAATCAGGTGATTCCTCAACTGATAGCTCGAATCGATACCCCACGTGCACTGGTGGGACGTCTTATTCACCAGCTACTCACTGACATTGGCCGCTACCACCCCCAGGTATATGTAAAAAAAAACAGAGTAATAATCTGCATTAATAAAACATTTTAAAAAAAACATTTGTGTAGATTAATAGAGTAATGCACATAGGAAGTTCATCTCCATAATAAAGGCAATCACATCATCTCAAATGCTCTTAATTAAAAAAATTGTGAAAATCGACAACTTGGTCTGTTGGAAGTGTAACGGATGAAAGAGTCCCATGCCTTGTCAAACTGTCCAATTCTGCCTTTCAAGAGGTACCTACTTTGTTCCAGATGCCAGTTCCTCATGCCATAGTTCAACAGTAGGAGAGTCAGTCCTTTTCCACAACAGTAATAACAGCTTCTTGGCTGTTATCAGACTACTGTATATTTGAGGAATTCATGATGAGCTTGATCAGCTTAAGCTAGATCTGATTTGCATTTATCATAAAGAGGTGATACATTGGAGGGGGAAATAATCTATGCAATTTCTGGCAACACTTTGCTTAAAGACTTTATGTATAGTGCATTATAAAAGAAGTTTCATTGCATTAATTATGCATTGTAAAACACTTTATAATGCATTGTACAGTCTCATGAATAATTGTAACCACAGTTAATACATACTGAATGAGGCATAATCTAGTATTGATGGATTGTTTATCAATATCTTCCAAACCACTCTGCCAGACCTCCTCAGAGATGCCACTTCGCTCTTCCCTCTCGCTCCCATTCCTCCCTGATTGCTTTTGTGGAGGGGGAAGTAGCTAAATGAAAGATACTGTAACTGTTCTTTGTTTCCCCTAAACTTATTCATAGCTTGTGGCTTCAAACCAGGATCTGTGGAATATAACGTCAAATAGAATTCCTTAAAACGTTGGTATATGTCTTTAGACTTATCTTATCTCGTATCTATATCTTTAGCGTCCCTCATTTAGTCTTTATTTTATGATTGTCCTTTCACTTTTCATTTTTTGCAGTTGTCTGGCAAGTAATTTATATAACTCATAGTATTTTTGTCTAATTAATTTCAATTCTTATTTTATTTTAGGAGAGACAGTTTTATTGTTTTTGAACCTTAACTGTAGGATTTTCTTTGTTTATCTAGTGAAGGATTTACTGCATTTTCATTATCTAAATGATGAATTTGTTTCCCTAAATGTATTAATTTCATTTTGTATAATTTATTTCTCTTGATAGACCCTTGATATGAAATTACACAACCTCTTATAATGTGTTTTATATAGTTTCCCAGAGTAATGCTGGGTTGTCTCTGGCCTATCATTGTTCTCAAAGAATATTTCCAGTTGTGAATCCATGAAATCAATTAATTTGTTCATAAAGTTTAGGGTCCATCCTTCATTTGGGGTGGAAAAGAGATATTTAATCAAGAGTAACTTTGAATGAAGTAGAGGTGTGATCCCAAAAATCAGTATGTCATGAATTTGAGAATTTAAGACATCAAAGATAAGATTGCTGTCTACCAGATTAGCAGTGCAAGTATATACATTATGAACTTGAGAGTGAAATGTATGATCTCTTTCGGTTGGGTGCAGAAGTCTCCATATATCTACCACATTTGAATTATTAATGAATACTTTCAAAGCATTTATTGAGTGAGATTTAGAGAGTCAAGGGAGAGATTGGGGTCAAGAACACATTTAACATTTGTTTGAGACACATTGTAAATAAGAGAAAATACCTTCCTAGAAAAAAAAATCTGGGTCATCATAATTTGGACCATATACATTCATGAGTGTAAAGAGGACATCTCTCCAGATATAATAATAATTACAGTAACAAAGATATAAAATAAAGACAAATTAAACCAAAATAGAATCAAACTTTGAAGTTTCTTTGCAGCAACTCTAAAGTTTCAAAGTTGCTTTTAGCAAACCTAACAACTTTGTCCAGGTCAGTGAAAAAGTGCTCCTTGCTGTTGTAAGCTTTACTGAGAAATGTAGACCATATTTATCACTACGTTTAAAGGTGAACGTGGCCCAAAAAAATTGATTATTGCATTTTGCCTCTTTTTTTGCTTCATTTTGCCTCTCATATCCTGTTTGCTGATCGCCTGGCCTCTCTCTACCTGTTCTACAGCTGATTTTGCTGGTTGTATTTTGGACTATTTGGCGTGACCTGCAATTGCATCTTGTAGTGAAATATGTGACAAACAGAAAGAGAGTATTTACGCAAACATCTTGCGTAGCGTTAGTTCTGGCAGGTCACGTTAGTCAAGCTCGCATCAGCTGACTCTCAGCTGATCCCCATCTACCTATGGGAATACGACACATATCTAAGCATTTCCTATATAGGTCCCTCAGTATTATCACATTTTCGCCTTGCTCAATAGCTAATTACCCTCCTCCATACCCAGCTCCTCCTCTTGTCAGTCAGGATTCAGCTTGTTTGAATCAGGCTAATTCTAAAATGTGTACATAACATTATTGAACTTTAACGATATCTGCAATACATTTATGTTGGTTCTGTTCTGTTTACCCTGGGGGGTTTGTCGCTGCTCTCCCTGCTCTCATCCATGCTAGGCTGCATGGATGCGCAGGGAGTTCTTGCCCAGAACAGAACCATACCGCCAAACCAAACCTTATGCGTAGTATCTATCATTTTTTGACGATAGTGGTCCTGACAGAAATGTGCTACATGGTCTCCAAATCACATCTTCTGGTTTTTAGTTAAATTAGTCAAACATAAAATAAGAATATATTATAAAACTGACATTTCGGGCTGAAAAAAAAAATATGGATGAAGGATGAGTAAGAGCCAATTAGTGAAGGAAAAGTAGTAACAGGTATCCAGCACAGATGCGAATTCCTTCAATACAGTTTTAAAATATAAAAAATAATCAGAATACCTCATGACATTGACACAATGAGTGTGTAGAGTTAATCTGTAACCTACAAATATTACACCCATATGACCATTTGTGTTATTTCAGTTTCGATGACTTCACTATTATTCTAAAATGTGATGACTAGTTATGACAAAAAATGACTAGGTGTGTCCAGACTTGTTGTGTCTGTGAATCATAACCTGTGTTTCCTTGATTTGTGTTTGCATTCTTAAAGGCTTTGATTTATCCTCTGACTGTGGCCTCCAAATCCACCACCACTGCCCGCCACAACGCAGCCAACAAGATCTTGAAGAACATGTGTGAACACTGCAACACGCTGGTCCAGCAAGCCATTATGGTATGAGTACACACTCAGTTTGACTGTCTGAAAAATAAATGCTTTATTAGGTACACATTGGCCATTTTAATTTATGGTCACTGAAGAAACTGACCCTTGACTAAGTTGCTTTTGCTGGCTCAGACAAGCTTTACAGAACGTGCAATAAGAATAAACTGGAGATTTCAATAAACAGTGATTTTCTGTGAATGAGGTCATAATGACGGGTTAATGATGTTCATTGGGGAATAAAGCGAGATTTATAAAAGAAAAAAGTAATGCACGTTTCCTCTCTGGGTACCTTGTGTAACTGTGAGTGGGTTCACACTTGTCAGGTTTGCTTTGCTTTGGAGTGATTGCTTTTATTAGTGCGGTTCTTTGAATAAGTGTGAACACTTCCATCCAAACCATAGTGCATGTCAAAAAAGTGAACCAAGACCCACCTTTTCAGGGTGTGTTTGCCTGATATATGAACACAACATGGACCAAAGACATCTAAACAAACCAAAACCCATTACAGTCAGGTGTCTGAATCACCATTTCTTTGCAGCAGATCTCCATTTGTGTGTACACAGTAAAGAGACTACACAATATGACAAATGACAGTGTCCTGTGTAAGGCACCTACGCCAACCAGGACTAAATTAAGGGGATATACCGTATTGGCCCGAATATAAGACGACCCCCCTTTTTCCAGATGTACCTTTTGGAAAAAGGCTTTTTAAAAATTAAATCTTGTTTTTTTTCTCAGTAAAATACATTTTGTCTTTAATTATTTTCATATTGCATATTTTTCCTATTTTAATTTTTGTTTTGAAAGTATGGTAAAAACTAGTAAACTGTACCAACAATCACATTTAAAAAATATACACTTTTTTCATATACCATAAAAAAAAAAAAAAAAACAGGTTGCCCATCTGAATTAGGACATTTAGGCTATCCATCTAATAGTAGTCTACCAAAATTTTATTAACATTGTACAACACAGTCAATCACCTGTAATCTTCTTCCCTGCATCTCAGTGGTACTGTCTTACGTTTCAAAATCACAAAGGGAGTTTGGTCGATCTTTACAACACGCATTTACGTATTTCATGGCACACTTGTTTTATTTGTATTTGGCGCCACCTATTGTTGTGGTTGTATTATTGACATGTCAAATTCTAGACCCTGAATATAAGACGACCGCGTTTTTTCAGATGTATATCCAAGAAAAAAACATCGTCTTATATTCGGGTCAATACGGTAATTTTCTTTTTTGGTCTGTACCAAAAGACCCAAGAGAACTGAACTAAACGTGTGCATACACACTGTATTAAAAGTGCACTGGCAATAATGTTTTACTGTATTTTAAATAGTGCTGTGCGATTAATCGAAATCGTCATAAATCGCGATTTGAGCTTGCGTGATTTCTAAATCGCTTTATAGCACGATTTTCCACGCCCCCGACCTCCGCAGTATGCTATCCGAACCATTCAGAATGCATGAGTGCCTAAATGGAGCATGAGAACAGAACAGACCGGGCGGGCATTCAAACGTAACGCCAGGTTCACACACTCCATCTGTGGTGGGTGCGTATTGGGTGGGTGGGGGTTGCTCGGGCACGTGCCCATGTTAACGGATCAGAGCGGTCACACATTTCGTAAGTACATGCCAGGTGAAAGTGTCGGGGGGATATAATTAAAGTCTACTGTTTCACAGTCAACACATGGCTTTTTGGCTAGATTTAAAACAAGGAAAAGTGCACTTTTAGATAAACAAGGCAATAATAGTTGGCACTCGTGGTGGTAGTTAAACAAATATATTTATTGAGTTTAAACGTGAATATATCTATGAAACATTGTGTTAACTGCACTGTTATAAAAGAGGATCGCAATGAAACAAGCATGTTTCAAAACTGTTTGGATTTAAATCAAAATAATGAATCAATGTTGTGTTGTGGTTAACAGCCGCGGATCAGGAGCGGACTGCAAACGCACCCTGTGCGAAAGCAAAATGAGTCCGTGCTGCTTCTGCACCGCATACACATACTGTATACGCACTGCAGCGGAGTACGTGTGAACCTGGTGCAACAAATCTATTTCAACATCTGAGGCAACGCCACAAAGAGCTCTATGACCAATGCATGGCTAAAAAAAATCCCTGGACACGTGATTTTTTTTTTTCTGCCATATATGTCTATTCTATAGACATTTTGTTACACCTTTACTTAGTGATTTTTTTGCCTTATGTCTGTTCTAGAGACATGTTACAGCTTTTTGATAAAGCTCTAATTGTTTTATTTTGGAAATATGTTTCAAGTTCACACTGAATGCATTAATGACTGTAAAAAGCATGTCTGCGTGTGTCAAAATCGTGATTAAAATCGAAAACGCAAAATTGATCAAAGAAATCGCGAAAGGTTTTTTTTTTTTGGGTCCTTATATGACAAACAAAACACCCTTAATCATTGATTAAAAGTATTTTCTTTAAAATTACTGTTTAAAACCAATCAAACTCACAGATCCTTCTGGGAATAAGACTTTATAGAAATACAAAAACACCCAAAAGAAGCAAAAGCTTGTCTGATAACATATTGACAATAACACCTACCAGTCACTAAGGTACAGTAGCAGCATTGGTAAGGGATTTTTTTAAGGCGGGGCTTAGCCAAGGGTCAATTATGATCCAAAACATCGGCCAAAAGAGAAATTAATCCAAGTAGATGCATCACATGGTCACTGCTTCTGTCTGTGTTTAGGTAAGTGAGGAGCTGATCAGGGTGGCTATTCTGTGGCATGAAATGTGGCACGAGGGGCTGGAGGAGGCATCACGTCTGTACTTTGGAGAGAGGAATGTCAAGGGGATGTTTGCTGTCCTGGAGCCCCTACATGCCATGATGGAGAGAGGGCCACAAACTCTGAAAGAAACATCCTTCAATCAGGTAAGTCCATATGGAGCAATTTGTAACCCAATGTTTTGAGGATCTTCTGATGAATTTTTTTATCTTTATTTTTCTCAGGAAAGTGCATTGTACTGTACATTGACTGTTAAAACTGATTAAAGATGTCAAAAAAAAAAAAACATAAAAGAATGCAGAAATAACACATGGCTTCTTATACATATCTTGTGTGTGTATATATGTAATTTTTATTTTTACATTGATCATGTTACGCATATTATGTGTCATAATAGCAGTGAAGATGTCCCAAAAATGACTATACAATAAGGACACACTAAAAACTGTGTAGTTCATTAGGATTATTCAGGATGTACTTATGTAACATGAACTATAGAGATTGGCTGTTTTTACAAACAGGCTACAAAAATGCAAACACTATGTACCAAGAATTATTCATGTTCAGTGATAATTAGCCACTGTACATTTCCATTTTCTCAAGAAATGTTGTCATTGTCTATCAATAAAAAAAAAATCCACTAGATAATAAAAAAAAAGTAGTAATTTAAGCCACGTTCACCCCAAGAACGATAACTATAAAGATAACTATAAACATAGCGATATTAGCGTCCACATCAGCAAACGATATCGTCTGTTTATTCTAAGCACACGCTCATCTAAACATAAAACCATGTCTGCATTTGTGATCGGAGAAATGACAAACAACAAGCGCTACTCTGCACTGCTCAAAACTCGCGTTTTAATCGTCAGTGGCAAATTCTTTAAATATAAAAAACGTACTTACAGTCTGTGAGTCAGAACAGCCTGCATTGTAGTCTACTCTACCAGGATCAGGAAACAGTCCTCCATAAAATGCACTGCACACATCTGGATATTTGGGTTAAACTTTTTTGGAACAGTGTTGTAAATACAACTTAACCACTGAGTTCTAGTTGTGTCCTCTTTTGGAAGACCAAACAAAGTAGTTTTGCTTTCACAACGAAACACAGCGTTACACACGGCGGGCTAGAAGTGAGGCGGATGCCGTGGCTGAGACTTTTATAAAGAATATCTCTTTGGATTTGAGACTTTAGTCTTTGCAACTTTACAGATCTTCTTTATGCACCAAGAGCTTGTAACACTCCAAAGAGAAAGGAAAAATTTAAATCGCATCATATGACCCCTTTAAGGTCTTAAAACACTACAAATAAAAGCCTCAGTAGACAGATTTTACCTTTCTTTTAATTGATTAGATTTTTGTGTATTAATTAAAAATGTAAATGCAAATAAAACCATTAAATTATTAATGGTTAATACTTAAATATATTAAAGTATTAACTTTAATAAAAGTATTAACTTGAACTAACTTGAAGTATTCTCTCACACACAGGAAAACATTTTTAATTGTCCATAGGTGTTTGATTTTTCTTTTTTAAGAAAAATACATTAAATACTCATTTGTTATTTATCTGTTTATTCTTGTTAAAACATAAGGGAATGGTCTTGTGCATTAAACTCCCGGGCTGAAAATAGGCCTCACTCCGGCCCTGGTCAGCGACATCTGAAGTGACAAACAGCTTATCAGTCTTTTATAGGCAACTCAGAATGTGTAAACATCTCCAGTATAGACCTTATGCGTTGAAGAAACAAGTGCGTGGCCATCTTTAGAATTTGGTGTTTGCATTTCTGTTTTTGTGGTAGCTTTGTTTATTTCTATAGCATAGCTGTTGAAGAGTAATTAGCTGATGTAGTGGATTTAGTTACTAAAAGCCTTATTTATTTCAGTAATGGAGGTTCAATGATCATTTGTTCATTGAAGTAAAATGGATGTAAAAGTTTTTTGGTAATCCTCGAGAATGTTGAATGTGATATTATATTAAATATAGAAATACTTGTTATTTTAAAACCATACCAGTGCCATTTTTAGAACGAATGGTTATAAAAGTTTTGCTTAACCCAGCAGATTTTGCAATCCATGGTTGTGCACACAGTAAATATAGAAGTGGATAATGATTAGTCTATATGTTAGCCTGCAGCACTTTCCAAAACACATTTACAAGAAGAATGTTCATAGTGCTTATGGCTATTGAAAAGATTCATGTTTCAAACACTGGACAGATAACAACTCTTCCTTCCCACCTAATGCAGGTGTGTCATATCCCGATCTTCAAGCAGATGGATGCAAAATTTTATTGAATAACATTAATCCACAAATGTGATACATTTTAGCTAAATTGAGCTAAATAATGACTTTTTTATTGATTATAGTTTAATCTGATTTGTTCATAATTGACACATTTTGCAGCATCGACACTTATTGAACTGAACTAAATCAATACTGAACTGACTGGAGCTTGTAGAATGACTCTAATGTCTTGTTAGAGCTGCTTTACAGAAACAGAATTTGAATTTTCCTTATATGTGACCCTGGACCACAAAACCAGTCATAAGGGTCAAATTTGCTGAATAAATTAGCTTTCCATTGATGTATGGTTTGTTAGGATAGGACAATATTTGGCCGAGATACAACTATTTGAAAATCTGGAATCTGAGGGTGCAAAAAAATCTAAATATTGAGAAAATCGCCTTTAAGATTGTCCAAATGAAGTTCTTAGCAATGCATATTACAAATCAAAAATTACGTTTTTATATATTTACGGTAAGAAATGTACAAAATATCTTCATGGACCAAGATCTTTACTTAATATCCTAATGATTTTTGGCATAAAAGAAAAATCAATAATTTTGACCCATACAATGTTTTTTTTTGGCTATTGCTAAAATATACCCAAGCAACTTAAGGCTGATTTTGTGGTTCAGGGTCACATATTTGATGAAGAGTCATTGATTCTGTTATTTTCCTGTGAAGCTGCTTTGAAAATCTCTTTTGTATAAAACGCTATATACATAATGGTGATTTGACCTAACTTTCCTTTTTATAACTGTGGCTGTGGTTTCAGGCTTATGGCCGAGACCTGATGGAGGCGCAGGACTGGTGCAGAAAGTACATGCGATCAGGTAACGTGAAGGACCTGACGCAGGCCTGGGACCTGTACTACCACGTGTTCCGCAGGATCTCCAAACAGCTGCCACAGGTCTGTCAGTAGCGTTTCTGGCTGGTGTATTCCTCAGAATAGTCTTTAGATCACTTACATCAGCCTGTAGCAATATCATAAATCATGATGTCCTAAATGTTGATGTTGTTTTAAAAATTGAAAAGTTAAAATTTGGGATTGGGAACAGAAAATATGAGCACCATTTTACAATGGTAAAAGCTATCAAACTTTTCATGTGTGGCATGTGTGATGATGTTAAACTCGTAGCAAGTCAATTTTCAGGATGAAGACTGACGTTAATACTACCTGATGATATTTTGTTGTTATAAATTTCTGACAGTGTTGATACAATATCAGCTGTGAAAAGAAGTGCACTTTTAAAAAATAAATACTTGCTTCTGTCAGGATATAATTTAGTAATGTTTCATACAATTATGTATTCATGCATATTTCTTTGCCCGCAGCTCACTTCACTAGAGCTTCAGTACGTCTCTCCTAAACTGCTTATGTGTCGTGATCTGGAGTTGGCCGTGCCCGGAACATATGACCCCAATCAGCCAATTATACGTATCCAGTCTATTGCTCCCTCATTGCAGGTCATCACCTCCAAACAGCGGCCACGCAAACTCACTATCATGGGTAAGAGCCAAGTGAAAATGAGCTGTTTTGCATAGGCTGTCATAAATACTAGGGGCAAAGAAAATGAACAACAGACACAAATAAACAGTTGTACATCTGATCAGACCCATGGCTTGCTCTGAGCAGTGGACAATGTTGAGTGTTTTTTTAAATATATTAAATTCACTTATTTTCACGTAAATTTCAATGCAAAAATAAATAAAAAATGAGGATATAGCATGTTTGTTTTTTTTCCCCGAACTTGTAATATACTGTATGGCATGCGGTCCCCAGGTCCTGGTGAAGGCATCTCTGTTCTAGTGTGTGAAAAAGGTTGCTTTTATGAGGGCGAGATTTCGTTTTGTTGTCTTTTTTCCATACAAACACATGCTGTGATCTTGGTTGTAAATGTAAATGCATTTGTGACAGTTGATACAGTGAGACAAAGCTTTTTCTGTTCTGCGCCCTGCAGGTAGCAACGGTCACGAGTTCATGTTCTTGCTGAAGGGTCATGAGGATCTACGGCAAGACGAGAGGGTCATGCAGCTTTTTGGCTTAGTGAACACTCTACTGGCTAATGACCCAGCCTCCTTGCGCAAGAATCTGAGGCAAGTATCTTGCATTCAGGCATCAGAACTCAGAAAGTGTCATTCTTTGAAACAAATTACATCAGGCAAACAAGACGTAGCTAAAGCAAATGATATATCGATACCTTGTGTATTTTTTTTTTAATTACTTAAAAAGATCATTTTGTTTTTCTGATCAGTGGAATCAATGCTAAATAGATTCAGAATGTTTGACACAAGAAGTAAAATACATTACAAATTAGTAGTTGACCAATACACAGTATTACCGTGTATATCAGCAAGTATTTTGCATGTTTTAATTACTGGCACATATGCAAACGTCTGCTGCCCTTCAGGAGTCATATAAGTATTGCGAGAGTTAGGCTTGATATTAAAGGGTTAGGTCACCCAAAAATGAAAATTAGGCTGTGTTTTACTCACCACAGAGCCATCCTAGGTGTATATGACTTCCTTTTTTCAGACGAATCCAGTCTGAGTTATATTAAAAATTGTCTTTGATCTTTTAAGCTGTTTAATGCCACTCAGCGGGTGTTGCAGTGCTTCAGTCCAAAAGAAGTTAAATAAAAAGTGCCCATCCATAAAAAAAAAGTGTCTCACACGGCTCCGGGGGGTGAACAAAGGCCTCCTGTAGCGAATCGATGCGTTTTTGTAAGAAAAATATCCATATTCAAAACGTAAAAACACTTTAATCTAGCTTGCGCTCACTGTTGTAAACGGAAGCAGTTCCGGGCGGATGATGTATGAGGTCAGCGTTGCGGATGCGCCGCTCAGAAGTGACGAACGCGGAAGCGCAGCGGAGAGATCAAAACAAAAAACGGAATTTGTAAGTAGCAAATCAAGATTGTAAAGAAGAATGTCAGAGGATTTCGATATAAGCCAAGAGGAGATTGGTTTTCCTTTGCTAAAGTAAGGAAACTTTGCTTCCTTTGATCCTGTAAACAAACGTTGGTTTTCATGAGACTCACCGGCGCATAGGCGACGCTGACCTCATGTCATCAGTTGTTGGTGCAAGCTAGATTAAAGTGATTATTACGTTTTGAATATGGATATTTGTCTTACAAAAACGCATCGATTCGCTACAGGAGGCCTTTGTTCACCCCCCGGAGCTGTGTGAGACACTTATTTTATGGATGGGCACTTTTTATTTCACTTCTTTGGGACTGAAGCACTGCAACACCCGCTGACTGCATTGATAGAGCTTGGAATAGCCAGGACAATCTTTAATATAACTCCGACTGGATTCTTCTGAAAGAAGAAAGTCATATACACCAAGGATGGCTCTGTGTGATTAAAAACCTCTAATTTTCATTTTTGGGTGAACTAACCCTTTATGTTAAAAAATATGTTTTTCAAAAACACATATTTCTCAATAGACAAAATAAATATTTACACAGATCATCATGACCATCAAAAGTTTATCTTAAACTAGTAGTGTCTTAAACGTAGTGTGTTGGCTGCTTGAACATCAGTGACTTTTTGTGCCTAAGTCCCTCAATTGTACTAAATGTAAAATGCTGGAACGGCAACATAATATTTTTATGACCCCTTTTATATCTTAAAATGATAAACAGCTTGGAGATTCTGCAATAAGTATGCAAACTTATGAGCATATTTTCACTAAAACATTTTAATACATAAAAAAAGGTCATGCAGGGACTTCAGTGAACATTTTAAGTGATGATACAAACTAAAAATTGAATAAGCATTTTGAATCGATTCCTTGAAGTAGGTAGATTAAAAAGATTCCCAGAAATGAGCTGAACTGAATTTGCCAACTTTAACACTTTAACGTTTTTGCTACTAAAGTTTACACCAGATGCAACTCGTGACACCCCAGTGCTGGGACACAGTAACACTCACTTTTATGAGAAATTTATCATCTCTAATCCACCTAAGCTGCAAGTCTTTGGATGGTGGAGTAAACCAGAGTACCCTGAGAAAACATGCTAACACCGAGAGGAACATGCAAACTACACACAGATAGGCTTCCTTGGACAGCCAGAACTCAAACTGTGAGGCAGCAGTGCTACCTGCTGAGCAGAGCTGGTATTACAGTGACCTCCTCGAATATTGGCATTTGTTTGATGTTCATGCTTTTGGTCTTTTAAAATATTTACAAAAATCTAAATGTTAATTAATGTAAAATATTTTTTTTAACTTTTTGAACGCTTCTGACACCCCCTCGTACAATATAGTTGTTACATTTATTCATTTAGCAGAAGGTTTTATCCGAAGCAACCTACAACCTACATCACAAGCTCTGAAATCTTCTCCTGTAAAAAGGTTGAGCAACACGTGGCAAGGGATTTAAGACTGATCTGACATCCAGAAACTTTCTAGATTCTTTTTCTAAGAATCTGTTTTGTTGAATTGATGTGAGCTAATTTCTTATATAGCCATTTCCTCATTTGTGCAGCTCAACCTTTTGTCTCACATAGAGTAATTATTCTGTTTTCAGGTCTATTTCGCAGTGATGGATAAAGGAATCTGGCCTGATATTTATATCCCAGTAAAACCATGGTTTATAATTTTTTAAGTTAAATTTAAGATTAGGTTTTTAATCGCTCAGGAGAACTTAAAAACATACAATATGGATGAAAAGATACTTCAGTTAGATTCGTACTCATAAGGATTTCTAGACACTTTAAAGATAAAATATTCATTTAAATTAATTTAAATATTTTTCTAGAATTTATTTTTTTTGCTAAAAAGACCAATTTTCTTAGCCCATTATTTACAAAGTGTTCTAAATTTTATTGGTGGGGAGCGCTATACAGTGCTAGTCTACTGATTCAGAAATATTAGCCAGCTCTGTCGGTAGGTTTTGATACTCTAATTTTTGTGGCTCATATTTTGAATTTTTTTCCTCTAATGAACATGTCTTTGAACAGTATTCAGCGCTATGCTGTGATTCCACTCTCCACCAACTCTGGTCTGATTGGCTGGGTTCCTCACTGTGACACTCTGCATGCACTGATTCGAGACTACCGAGAGAAGAAGAAGATCCTACTCAACATTGAACATCGCATCATGCTTAGGGTAACATGTCTCAAACCTGTCAAATACAGCGTCCTGTATGCCATTGACCATTTTTACTTTAGTAATACACTTTCCTGGTCTTACTATGAACAGTTCAACAGCGCATTTTATTAGAAGGAAAGAAAATGTTTGTCTTTAAAGTTTTTAACGTCTTTAAAAAAATGCATTGCATGGAAGGGCACATGTTTGTTTCGCTTCATTTTGTTGTGACCAGGACATATTATATTGTGACATATTGTGAACGCCACAAAATATTAACTTGTGAGAATGTGATTGTACAGTGTGTCATGGCCACAAGATCATTGTGTTAAAGTAATGACATCCTTTTCTCTTGCTCACAAGTTTAATGCCTAAACAAACAGACCATAGCAACATGGGACTATCAGAAATTGAGATATTCATTTAACATTTTATTTTGGATTAAGAAGTCACTGTGGCATTTAAGGCATGGTTATATTATATTAGTATACGTCATTGTTATATAGTAGTTATCTACTATGTGAATGTTCCCTAGGATCTCATGGCTAAGACATAAGAATGTCATTACCTCTTGGTCATATTATGATCGCACACGTTAATATGTCATGGGCACAACAAAACTAACTGCGGATGGTGTGCAAGGACGTGAAGAACTGAAGAAGTAAAATTAATCTCTGTTGGCTAAAACTGTGTAATTTATGGTAGATGGCACCTGACTATGACCACTTGACTCTCATGGAGAAGGTGGAGGTGTTTGAGCATGCAGTGAACAATACAGCAGGAGATGACCTGGCCAAACTGCTGTGGCTTAAGAGTCCCAGCTCAGAGGTTTGCAATCATCATTATCTTTCATTCTCATCAAAAAATTGTGTTGTATATTTAGCATATGGTCATATTTTCTGTCATTTTCTGTCAAAGTCGATTCCAGTCACTTCATCTCTGTGCCCAAATGGATGTGGGCGAATTGTAAAATGTATTTAGGTGCACATGAGTAAATAAAACAAGTCCCTGCAGGTCCTTAAAAAGTCCTGAATATATTTAATTGTATAACAAACATTTTAATTATCATTTTGAGAGGTCTTAAATTTGGGGGCAAAAATGCAGAAAATACATGATAGTCTAATATGATTATTAAACTTCAAAAGGCTCTGATTCAATTAATTAAATATGAGCGCTGCTTGTTTAAATTCAGAACGTGGCATCGTTGCGCATTCTACAGCCTTGCAGTTTCAGAGCAGTTCGCAATCAAAGAATGGTGTGTTGGGGGACCATTTAAAAATAAAGTGTTAGCAGATATTACGCCGACAGTCTACGAAGTCTCTGATGACTGGTGGTTGACATGTAGTTGCAAAGTTACTTATAGTTAGTAGAATGTCTAAAGTG
Source organism: Sinocyclocheilus anophthalmus (assembly GCA_018155175.1). NCBI lineage: Eukaryota > Metazoa > Chordata > Actinopteri > Cypriniformes > Cyprinidae > Sinocyclocheilus > Sinocyclocheilus anophthalmus. Next base: position 144,993 of record JADLZN010005930.1, read on the forward strand.
GAGTATCAAAATTAAGTTTTACCGAAGGTTGTACTACTGAATGGAGCTATAACTTAAGCTAACTGAGGAGAAAATGGCTGTGTCCGGATTGGAATTTTTATGTATTTGTTTTTTTTAATGTATTACAGTAGTCAGAATGAGATTCCTTCTGTGTTACGTACATTAATTGGGGTGGATTTTTTTTCTGGAATTGTCTAAAATAGGGTTTGTTTACCTTATGCAAAATATAACTCTTTGATTTTGGTGAAAATTTAACATGAATATTTCATCAAGAGATTTTGTATTATACTGAGTTACTTTTTCAGTTAAGTGTTGAAATGTACAGTATATTCCATTTAATTTTACCATTGTAGATATATTTACCATTTTATCTACAGAAATGTAGTTGTTTTTAGAACAACATTTTTTAAAATGAGATTCTATCAATTACATTTTTATTATTTTAATTTATAAAATAAAAATGGCTACCTCTTTGTACAGGTTTGGTTTGATAGGAGGACAAACTACACCCGCTCACTAGCTGTCATGTCCATGGTTGGCTATATCTTAGGGCTTGGGGACAGGTACAAACTAAACTGGCATTATTGTTTTTTTTTTTAATCAACACTCAAACTAGTTTATTCATTCATTATTTATACCATGCATAATCTTTTTTTCCTCCAACCACAGACATCCTTCTAATCTGATGTTGGACAGGCTCAGTGGAAAGATACTGCATATTGATTTTGGGGACTGTTTTGAGGTAATTGTTTTAAATATTATAAACAACAACAAATAAGCAACATGCAGTAGTTTTGTTTGTTTACAACTGTTTTTTCTATATATATATTTAAGGTTGCAATGACCAGAGAAAAATTCCCTGAGAAAATACCTTTCAGATTAACCCGGATGTTAACCAATGCCATGGAGGTAAGATGATCTTTTGCATGGGGGCGTATTTGGTCCAAAATGTTTTTTTCCACCTTGCCTTAACTAGTAACTCTTCTAGATACTGGGAAAAACAGTGATCACTATTAACTAGCATGCATATTACTAGCATATTGGCTGTTTATTAATATTTTTAAAGCACATATTAGTGGCTTATTCTGCATGACCATATTTTAGATCCCTTAATCCTACACCATACCTAAACTTAACTACCTTACTAACTATTAATAATCAGCAAATTATGAGTTTATTGAAGTCATAGTTAAAGTAAAGATGGGTAGTTAGTTAATAGTGAGAACTGGTCCCCAAACTAAAGTGTGACTTAAACACCCTTGCATTGTCTATGAGTGACATCTTTCTGGCTGCCTAACAGATCATGTTTCCTCTCAGGTGACCGGACTGGATGGTAACTACCGGATTACATGTCACACGGTGATGGAGGTACTTCGGGAACACAGGGACAGTGTCATGGCTGTGCTGGAGGCCTTTGTCTACGATCCATTACTCAACTGGAGGCTTATGGACAGTGAGCACACAACTTTTCCTTTTTATTCAAAAGACTTATTCAAAATACCAGAGCCACACAATCCTGTTACATCTTAAGAAATGGCATACACTGTGCAAGGTCAGACACTTGGGAGGTTGTGAGACCTTCGTGAGCCTATGAATCAGATAACCTGCTAATCATGACAATGCAGTTGCATAACCTTTTATGCTAACCACAGAGATTAGAGTTTTTATTGTTGCTGCTATAGCAGTAATGACTATGTATGTGTCAGCAAAAAATAGCAAGGAGATATTTTAATTATTTATTAATAAATGCATTTTGCATTTTCGGAGTCAGTGTGGACTAAAGCTAACGATGCTGCCTCGTCATCTCCACAGTACAGTGGATGCGCATTTAGAGAGAAATGCACCTTCCATACGCATCACATAATTAGAGAGTATTTGTTTTCAATTTGAATTGGTTCATTTAAAAGTAGAAAAGTTTTTGTTCTTTGAGTGATGAATGGAGCTCAAACGTAGTTCAGGCAGACCACGTCGTGACAGCCAGTATCAGCTAACGCTCAGCTTCAGTAACTCTTCCCACTACAATTAAATATGATATATAAGTTCATCCGTACTCGGACTTGCCTTAGTCTGTCACACAGATATGAGCTTACCTTCCTCGATCCCCAACTCCTCCTTATACAGGCACATGATGACTTAGCGTCTTGTTCACAGAAATCAACTATCTGCTAATTGTTGCTTAATCTTGTCCAGTCTCCTTTACAGACCTGTAACACTTCTGCATGAAATGTTATATCTGTTGCATATAAAAAATTCTGGCAATTGCATTAGGCTTCGGGGGTTTTAAATCTCAGTGAGGTTTGCTTATGGACAGCTCAAAATCTGAACCCTTCAAAGTAAAGCCTTCCGCCAAAATAATGTCAGGACCTCTACAATCTTATTTAAACAAAGTAGTGCAGATTGAAATATATATATTTCTCATGTCTGTGAGGCAAAGTAACCTATACGCTGATTTTCAGTTCATATTTGTGACACGTATTTGTCAAGTCAAGTCACCTTTATTTATATAATGCTTTTAACAATACAGATTGTGTCAAAGCAACTGTACAGCATTAATTAGGAAAATATTGTGTCAATAATGCAAAATGATAATAGTAAACAATCAATTTTCAGTTCAATTTTCATTGAATTCAGTGATGTCATCATCCAGCTCAGTTCAGTTTAAATAGAGTCTGTGCAATCAAATCGACGATATCGCTGGAAGTTAAGTGTCCCCAACTAAGCAAGCCAGAGGCGTTTATTTGTGATACAGCAGAAACAACAGTTTGTTTGTTTTTTACTGTGCAAAAGCAAAATGTTTGATAGGCAAACATTTGAATTTCTGGCCCAATTTCCTAAAATTATGACAAGGAACCAACTGTTAATGATCTGTCTGTCACAGACTTCACCACTTTCTGTTGAGTTAGTTGGCAAACCAACTAATACAATTTTGGTTGACTGAGCATCTTCTCGCCGAATCGGCCTCCTGTACCGAATCGATGCGTTTTTGTAAGAAAAATATCCATGAGAATCCATTCCTAAAATATTAAAAATAAAAAACAAACTCCAGTGTAACATGGACTTGTACTGATTTCTAATTTAGAAACCTGATCTTTTGTATGTCCTGCTCCAGCTGCTGGATGATATGCCTGAGATGTTTGATATGGACAGAATTTGTGTCCTCGTGGAATTTGGCAATAGAGGAGGTCCACATGTGGCATGATATGGTCAAAAAAAAATTTGTGGAAAGAACTTAAAATCCTGATCCTCCAGCAGCATGGAAAAAGGCTTCTGCCTCTCAAATGGTAACGGGTCACGGTCACCTAATCCTTGTATGCTTTCAAAACAGTGGATGAGGTCCTTTTCTGTGCTCAGAAGACATGTCTGTGAAAGGTCCATGTAACGTTGCTTGATGTTGTTCTGTGGGCCACTACTGTATCACAAACACCTTTATGCTGGGGTCATCTGGAAAAAAATATGGCAAATCCACCAAGGTCCTAGAAGTGATAGTTGTGCCATATTTGTAACGGAGTATACAAAAATCAAGACAATGATCTTGAGATGTCACCAATTTCATTGATTTGATTCCATGTGAAAATCAAAACAATGATTACGACAATAAGTGGGTCCTGAAACATTTTGTCTAACAGTAGACAAGATGTAGTTAATATATCTATAAATACAGTGTAATATTATTACTTATTACTTACTGATGAAGCGTATGGTTATTATTTTTTTTAAATAAAGGATGTTTACATGATAAATCCTAAACAGTTCTCGCAATTAGATTATTATAAAAAGCTACAAATAACATATTTTGACCTCATTATAAGACCAAAATCCATATTAGATCGCAATCATAAGTTGTTATAAACAAGTTTAGTATTAATCACATAAATTGCCATGTGTGTCTTGATGTTAATTATAGCTAATGTACCCGTTACTCATCATATGTCGTGATGTATTTTGAATTCACATAGAAAATGTCTAGAAAGACTTCTGATGCATTACTTGACAACACTGTTGGTGCCCTAGTGACCTGTATACAGTAGCTAATAGAAATGTCAAAAGGAATTTATTTTTTCTTCATTTCATTTTTTTTACATTTATACCATTTTAGTTTATTAATTTTTTATTTATTTGAAAATATCAACCTAAAATATTGATGTTAGGTTGATATTCAGCCTTTTGTTTGTGAAAAAAAGTAAAGTTTGTCAAGTAACTGAATGTTTATTTTCTTTCCTACAGCAAACACTAAAGGAAACAAGCGCTCCAGGACCAGAACTGACTCCTACACGGCAGGACAGTCTGTCGGTGAGTCTTTGACTTTATCCCCATTCCAATTAATAGTGTTATAGTAAGGTAAACTCCCCTGTAAAATTGATAAGCAGGGAGATTACAGAAAAAAAGTTGGGTAACACTTTCTATTAATCCCATATTTATAATACATTATAAGGGTATTCTTATGGCATTATAATGAATGCATAATGCATTATAAAAAACCTTATAATATGTTATATCATCTTATAAATATTTAAATAAGAACAGTTTTAAACTATTATAATATTTACTTATTTGTGGTTATAGCTTTTAAGAGTATGATGATTTGCAACATGCAACATGAACACACAGTGAACATGTTGCATCCACTTAAGTTACAATGGATTATATTTCTCATAGTTATAATGTATTATAAGTCTCATATCTTGCCATCTTTCTTATGCTACTTGCAATCAAAGACCGCTTATAAGTGTAGTAGTAATAATAATAATAATAATATTTGTTTTCTCAAACAGCCATAAGATCAGATAACAGAGCAGATGAATGTGTAATATGACTGTCACAAGGTAAGCTTGGTGACAGACAAGGAATTACCTGGACTTGATAGACATGCACACATCATTACTTGATTATGCCGGCATTTACCATCTTTTAAATCATCATGGTGTTGTGTAATTGCTGTGCCTGTTTCAAATGAGTATGATACTATGTTGTTGTTGTTTTTTTGTTGGCCAACATTTTGTTCAATCAGTTATTCTTTTTAAAGAATGTCACAATACAGTTTAATTTCAGTCAGAATTACCTTTATTTCGGGTGAGAATTTTCCCCAAACCTTTTGTTTTGGTTGTTGACCTTCCAGTCTCATGCTGTACTATCAAACAGACCATGTGGATCAAACTGGTGTTTATAGCATTAGCATGCCCCTTATTGGACTGAACCTTTAGTAGTTTTGTCTGGGGGAAGGGGAATACCAGCTGAATGATTTTTCTTTTTCTTTTTTTTATGGTGTGTTTAATATGGTTTTAATATGGTTTTTATATAATGCATTACGCATTCATTATAATGCCTGAAGAATACCCTCATAATGTATTATAAATATGCGCTTTATAGAAAGTTTTACCAAAAGTTGTTCCCAAGATTTTGTTCACACTGCCGGAGCTTTCCCATAAATCATGCTTTTATTTGCACACATTTTGGACAGTCCCATAAGAAAAAGTGACATTAAGATTTGACTTCAAATGTACTCATCCGGAATTTCCACCAAATCTAATGCATTTTCTTGGTAATAGATTCATTTTTGTGGTGTCTTTTTGGTATGTTTCATGTAGAAGCCATGGAGGGTATTGACCTGGGAGAAACAACCCACAAAAAGCCTGGGACTACAGTGCCTGAGTCAATTCACTCCTTCAGTAAGTCCTTGAAGACGGTCCTTAAAGTCATTCTGCTTTCATGTCCTCCTGAGTGGTACTAATTTACAAGCTCAGAAATCATGATTATTATCTAAAGTGATTTTGCTCTGAATTGAGCATTTTTCAATTTTGTTCCTTTTGGCTACCTGTCAAAAACAGAACAGGTTTTACTTACTTTATCATTCTTATGCCACCACAAACAACGGGTTTTGTCCTCTAGACCGGATAAACAACAAAATTAGTATTATTTTCTGAATATTGAGTATTATTATGTTTGATCAAATAAATGCAGTGTTATGGAAGTGTAACCAAAGCGTTACCTTAACTAATGTGTCAAAATGTGGGTTTTTTTCCAGCCGATGGACAATAAAAAAAAAATTTTTAAATCTCAAACAGAATCCATCCGGCTTTTAAAAAAAACTACCGCAAGCACATAATAAACATAAGCAGAAACAAACAATTACATTTGTAAAATAATGCGATCATCAAACATTAAACAGCACATAAATCAAAACTGCCTAATGTTACCGATTGAAATCTCGACCCGGGAAGTAGTATAGGACTGTGCAAGCTTTGGGGGTGCTTATGGAAGCAATCTACTCCATCTACAGTATGTTCATCTCCAACTATGCTCTATCATCGTTCTGAATGTACATCCAGATGTAGGCTTTGTGGTTTCCTCAGCTTTTTGTTCAAAATATATATATATCAGAAAACAATGAATGATAAACCTAAAAAGCTGCTAATTATATTTCAGCTAGCCCAGTAGTTACCATCTTTTGGCATTTTTGATACTATGCAGTTAAAGCAAAACATTAAAAGAAGTACAAATAAGACACAGGTTGTGTCAATTTTCCATTATTAAACTCTTTTGGATGTTTTTTTATTTTATTTACTAAACTATTTGAACAACTTTGCATATCTTTGCATCATCATTGGACTCAAACAATACAGAATACCGGACCATGAAAAGGAAGATGAATATTGCTTTCGCCACAAGTTCCCGCCCATGACCCGCTTTTGCCTCTGGAAGTCCCACACAGCACAGTCTGTTCTTCATCGCCACTGGTCCCGTGTTACACAGAGTTGTCTTTGTTGCTGCTGGTCCCATCCAGCACAGTCTGTTCTTCATCGCCACTGGTCCCGTGTTACACAGAGTTGTCTGTGTTGCTGCTGGTCCCATCCAGCGCAGTCTGTTCTTCATCGCCACTGGTCCCGAGTTGCACAGAGTTGTCTTTGTTGCTGCTGTTCCCATCCAGCACAGTCTGTTCTTCATCGCCACTGGTCCCGTGTTGCACAGAGTTGTCTTTGTTGCTGCTGGTCCCATCCAGCACAGTCTGTTCTTCATCGCCACTTGATCACCAGTGGTCCAGTTTAACACCAATATCATCAACAAGTGTTGGGTTAGGAGACAGGCTTGGTGTTCACACCGAACCTTCCTCTCCTGCCTGCTCCACCAGAGCCAGCCATTCCTTGCCCAGCCCTTTGCTGGCTCCTTTCCGCCCTTTGGATCGGCCCCCATTCAACCTGGATTTGCCTTGAGGCTTCAAGTGACCAGCTCTGCCATGACATGGGGATTCTTCCCTAGCTCTCCCTGTTCCCTCCAAGCCCTCAGCTCCACCTTGGCCCATCAGCCAGTCGGCTCCGCCTTGGCCTCTCAGCTCTACAGACAACTAACATTGTCCTTCCGGCTCCATTAGTCCCACCTTGGTCAGTCGTCATGAAGACCTTTGGCTGCGCCTCATTCCTCCACCCCTGCAGCACCATCGGGCTCCTCCATTCCTCACACTATTGTCGACTCCGGTACCCTGGCTCCACCTCGACTTCGCCATGTCTCTGCTTTGGTTTCCTGGTCCATCTGTGTCGCCTAATCTCTCAGTCCATCAGACTCTGCCTGGGCCTCCACATCTGCCAGTGTCACTTCTTGTCATTTGGGCTCAAAATTCCACCATGGCTCCTTCCTCCATCAGTACCACCGTGGTTCATCCTCCTTCACCAGAAAAGGTTTTTTTTTCAAGACACATTGCTGTGTGACATCAACATGCATTTATCATTATTTCAATCATCATATGATCATTTACGTTTACCTGAAACCAAAAAAAATTTATATATTCAATTATATTCAACATTCAACTCCCCACAAAACGCAATTCAGCCACAAATATTTGATAAGAACACAGTAAAAATGTTTAGCATAAAAGGAAAGCTAATGTTTTCCATTAGTATAAGCACAAATAACTAAAGTAAAACAAACCTTTTAATGTTTCAATAATTAAATAAAACTAACCGAATAACATGCGCTCATATAATTCAGGATTACAATTCATTTCAGAAATTGGGGTTTCCTTGTTCAGCCCTTGTTCAGAAGCTGCATTTGAAATGATATTTGGTATAATAACAAGTCTTTTTCAGCAATTAGAATTGCATAAATAGTGCTGTGAGGTTGGTGGGTTTTAAACAGCAGTTAATGGGTTTTAATAATTTAACCCATTTTTTTCCATAATTACTGCATCAAATTAATGTTAAATCAACAGCCCTGGTAATAATCTTCTTCTGTATACAGTTAAACGTAAGCACTTATTTACACTCTTTACTATGCTGATACTCACGAAAATGCACTTTGATATGTTTGCCTCGTAATTTTCGCGTTATGTGGCGAACATATCAAAACGCATTTTTGTGAGTAGCAGTCAACCTTGCCTTGCCAATGGGCAAGATTTGACATACTCAAGCCAACATAATTAAGCCCTAAAAGTTTTAAAGGAATCATCAAGAAGAATCTGCTTACTCTTAATCTGCTTAATGATCAGGTTTCAGGATGTGTTTTTCAGGATGTTTATCATTGAAAATGTTCCTTTATTATTTTCTTCCTTCAGTTGGAGATGGCCTTGTGCAACCTGAAGCCTTGAACAAGAAAGCCATCCAAATTATCAACAGGGTGCGGGACAAGCTAACTGGTGAGCAAAACTCATTCATTCTCTGACCACAGAAATGTATGTGTTAGTTCTCTAAGTGACACAATTCTAGCACTATCATTCATTATCAAAAATCAACAGCTAGTAAAACAAATGATAATGGATTTATGTGAATTTACTTCTTCTAGGACGAGACTTTTCCCATGATGAGACTTTGGACGTACCAACTCAAGTGGAGCTGCTCATCAAACAAGCTACTTCGCATGAAAACCTGTGCCAGTGTTACATTGGCTGGTATGTGTTTTATTTTATTGCTGAAAAATTGTATATGCCTTAGTGTGTGAATGTGTTATTTTATGCTGTGATATGTAGTGTTGTGTGTTTACAGTATTTTTTTCTCTTATTCTCTTTAGGTGCCCTTTTTGGTAGAGCTTCTTTTATTGTTCCTGCTTTCTTTTTATGTATTTTACTGTAAAATTCACCTGGGATGGTGACGTAAACACAGAGTTTGAAAACAGATTTATTTGGGAAAATGTGAGCATATGTGAAAATTAAAGTTGTGCTTGTCGGTCACTTCAATCTCTAAGCAACCTCAGAAAAATCTGAAGAATGTCATTGTGTGTTGTGTTATATGTGTGTAACATTGTCACTGTTTGTTACTTGAAATGATTTGTACCAGTTAAGATAATCTTGCTCTGTTGATAGCCTGTTATTTCATTAAGAATTCAGAAGAACTACCAAGAATTGTCCAGGTCAAATACCACCAAAAAATCAAAGAGTTAAATAAAAATGAGACTCTTTCACACAGAAAATTAAACATTAAAGTGATTTGTTTAAATGTTCAGTACAATAGAAATGTGGATGGAGATTTACATGACAACATGAATTAAATGCTGACAAAACAATCTTATATTGCTCACTTTCTTCTCCATTAGCAATATATGTCAATGTTCCAGTTTTGCAGCAAACTCCATGTGCTGTAGCTGTGCTCAATATTTGGAAAAATATGCTTGTTATTATCAAAATTAATTTTCACTTCTATTCTACACAGATTTGAAAGAATATTGATGTCTGGAAAAAATAAATACATTTTGAAATAACTGATCTTTTTTCACATTGTTGAATTGCTTTGTCCAGTTATCATTTAGAGAACTCTGATAATCTTAGAAAAACAAACAGCAAGAGTTGAGTCGTTGTTAGAATTACCAGGGCTTGGGGGAGAAAAATTAGGTGGGTCCCCATTTCCAAGAGTAGACTATACTATAAGAAGATCTTAGCAGGGCCGCTCTCCCAGCTATCTCTTGTTTGATGGTATCCCTGAGTAAATTAATTATAAAACAGGACTCAGTACCTTCTTGGATTAAAGCAACAATCATACTTCTTGTTAATCATACTGAGCTGATGGAGTAAATGAGGTGTGTTTGGATTAGGAAAATACACATATAGCCAAGAACAAGTTGAATTAATTTTGTATATAGTTTAATATAGTGTAGCGTTCGTTGAAGAAATTCTGCAGCAGATCAAATACTTTATTTTTATTAGAGAAATATATGTTTGTAAAATAACCTGGAAGCAAAACCAGGTAACTTTAGGCCTGTGGGCCTTTAGATCTCAGGTCAATATGACCCACACTTTTTCACTTCAGCGGGTCTATGGTACAAAACACACACACACTCTTAGTATGAACATGCATCACTTTGTGGTACAATTTAAAATTATTAGTTGTTAAAACAAGTTCAATAAAACAACTTTATTGTATTTCTACGGTGGAGGAGAATAGTCAAACCAAAAAGAAACGAAGAAAGCACAATGTAACATTCATGAAACCGTACTCAATGGAATGCGCACATGTGAGTGGGGCTAGTGCCATCTAGTGGTCGCTGATTTTCTGAGGCCCAGCTGCGCGTGAATCGCGAGCTGTGTGTGTGTGGATTGGGCAAGGCTAAAAGGGCAGAACGAAAGTCTCAAAATTCAAATGAATCAAATAGAATCGACTCAGAAAGACGTGAATGAATGCACGCGCGTCGCCTGATCCACAAATGCACATTTTAATCGCTACATGCACACATCATGATACTTTAATACAAACTATAACATTTGTATTCACAAATATGTCTCTATTTGAACAAAATGCTGCACATTAATGTAATTCTTAACTCTGCAGACACCGGATGAAAAGCATTTGTTTCAGTGTTGTGACGCACATTTGCGAATCTTTCAAATCGTGTACACGTTAATGAATTGCACTGGGTCTTGTTCATTGGTAGTTGTGTGTGTGGGGGACGTGAAATGCTGTAAACTGCGAAAATGAAGTCTCAAAATTAAAATGAACCGAACAAGATCGACTCGAACTAGATGTCAATTAATGCACGGGTGTCACCTGGTCCACATATACACGTATTCCTTTTTGCATGAGCAATTTATGATATATTAATGCAAAACAGAACATTTTTATTCGCAAACATTTTATTCGTACAAATCGCTGCACAATCATTTAATCCCCGAATTCCATAGACTCAAATTGAAAGGCATTTGTTTGTGGTTAGTAAGATACATGCATAAAATTTATGCAGTGCATGGATAATTGTGCGTGCATCTATTAATCATTTAGAGTGTAATATCATCCCATAGTTTACATGTTACTCCAGTACACATGCACAAAATGAACCTCAATTTATCCAGCTTCTGCAATAAATCCAAGATTGCTGAGGGAACCCTCATACGCTGCTTTTGGGGGTGTCCAACAGTTCTGGTCAGGTGTTTTCTTAGCATTAGAGAACGTTTTATCCTGCCCTCTGCAGTTAGGACCTAAGATCTGCCTACTGGGCATTGCGCAGGACCTCCCTCATGGCTTTAAATGTACTCATCTTTTGCAAATGTTGCTACACTGTGCTCGCACGTGTATTTTGCTGCAATGTATAACGGCCATAACCCCTTTGGTGGTCCAGTGGATAAGTATCGCTAAGGGACTTATCCCTAACTAAGCCTACTCCACAGCACTAAGAGATAAACCCTTTAAGTTTCATAGGATCTTTAACGGGGTTATGACATCTAACATAACTTCATGAGCATAAAACTCCTAACACATTACAAACTGTCTTTCTGCATTACAAATAACATTTCGTTTAATGTGCTAGAAACATCATTCATGTGGGCAAGTGTTTTGGATATGGATAATGATATTGCTATTTACCTGTTTCAGTGGTATTTTATTTAGCTTTCTTTTGAGTTGATGCCATACATGCTTGAATATGAAAGTACCTAAAATGCATTAAATGATAATGTGCATGGCTTCCTGTGTTTATACTGTAGAAGAGGTGTGAAAACAATGTGTGTAACAAATCACAAAGGTAACTAGGATACACGGGGCTGAAGAAAAGGTTTAAAACCACAAGCAGAGGTAAAACAAACAAGACTACAGCAAAGAAGGAGAAGTGTGCTAAAAGAAGATGACACCGTAGGAGAAGACGGAAGGACAATCGACTCATGTGAGTCACAGAGACTGATATTGAATTGGAGTTTCCCAAAAAGTATTATAAAACGTCTGCGGAGTAAGCCACTCTTCAGATACTGCCTGCATTAAGTGTTGAGAACATCTGATACCCTATCGAGGGGCGGTTAACAGTATCTCCAATATTGCTGTTTAGAATTTGATTGCAGAGCTTGCAACTTAACTGATTTTGTTTTATTTTTGCATTAACTGCTTTGTATTGTAACTAATAAAATAAGAGATTTTACTGTTACTATTGTCTCTCGTGAAACTTTACTTATGACTACAAACTGAGCCTCAAACAAGAACAACCACTAGGGAGTCGTCTACGTCATTCCTGAAGAACTTGTGGCTGTTGAATGCTTCATGGTTTAGGCTAGATTTGACTATTCTTATTACCCTACCTGAATAATCATAGGGTTAAAGGTGTAACATAAAAGAACACACTGAGTAACACAAGCTTTAGTCTTAACATTGCATAAACCAACGTTCTCTTACAGAGAAAGACGGTTTTCAGCATATGTGGGCTTGCATTCTCTTCATTTGCTTAGTTGCACTAGCATAGTTGTTACTGTGCACAAAAGCACTAAACTAAGCTCCTTGTGCATATAAGCTCTAACAAAACTTCTTGAGCATAAAACTCCAAACACGTTAAAATCTGTCTTTCTGGATTGCAAATGCAATTTCATTTTATATGTTAGAAACATCTTTCATGTAGGCACGCTTCAGTCTTGCAATCATTAACCAACTTTCTCTAACAGAGAAAGAAGGATTTCAGCATATGTGGGCTTGCATTCTGTTCATTTGCTTAGTTGCACTAGCATAGTTTTCCTGTTCACAAAATCACTAAACTAAGCTTAATTTGCTTAGAAGATCTAATATAATGTTACTGTTCACAGAAGCACTAAACTATGCTTCTTGTGCTTAGAATCACTGACATAAGTTCATGAGCACAAAATTCATAACACATTAAATTCTCTCTTTCCGCATGGCAAAAAACATTTCATTTCTCAGAAACATCTGACATGTAGGAAAGCATTAGTCTTAACATTGCATTAACCAACTTTTCTCTAACAGACAAAGAAGGTTTTCAGCATATGTGGAATTGCAATCGTTTCATGTGATTAGTTGCACTAACATATTGTTACTCTTCACCGAAGACGACTTATCGCTTAAGGCTAAACATACAATCATGAGCATAAAAACTCCTAACACAGTAAAATATGTTCCTGGATGGCAAAAACATTTAATTTCACAGGATAGAAACATCTTTCAGGGCAATATTTAGTTTAACCTTGACATTGAAAAACTTTTCTCTAACTGAGGGAAAGAAGGATTTCAGCATATGGGAATTGAATTCTCTTCATTTGCTTAGTTGCAATAACATAATGTTACTCTTCACAGAAGCACTTAAACTATGCTTTTTGTGCTTAGAATCTCTTACATAATTTCATGAGCACAACATTCCTAACACATTAAAATCTGTCTTTCTGCATGGCAAATAACATTTCATTTAACGGGTGGAAACATCTACTGAGGGGAAAAGATTAGTTTTAAACCTGCATTAATCATTATTCTTCTAACTGAGAAAGAAGGTTTTTCAGCATAGGTGAATTGCAATCTCTTCATTTGCTTGTTGCAATAACATAATGGTAATTTCACGAAGCACTGAAATATGCTTGTGGCTTAGGAATCTCTTACATGAGTCATGAGCAAACATCCTAACACATTAAAATCTGTATTTCTGCGTGGCAAATAACATATTTCACATGTTATAAAGATTTTTCATGTTGGCAAGCTTTAGTCTTAACATTGCATTAACCAACTTTCTCTAACAGGGAAAGAACGTATTCAGCATATGGGGGCTTGCATTCTCTTCATTTGCTTAGTAGATCTAATATAATGTTTTTGTTCACAGATGCACTACATTATGCTTCTAGTGCTTAGAATAACTGACATAAGTACATGAGAACAAAGCTCCTAACACATTAAAATCTGTCTTTCTGATGAAAAAAATATCATGTCACATGTTAAAAACATCTTCAGGTGGGAAAAAGCATAGTCTTAACAATTCTCAGTCTCTAAAAGAGAAAGAGGTTCAGCATATGTGGGCTTGTATTCATTTCATGTGCTTATTTGCACTAACATATTGTTACTCCATAGAATGACTTAGCTTATTGTGCTCAGAGGCTCTAACATAAAATCATGAGCATAAAACTCCTGACTTTAAAATATGTCTTTCTGCATGGCAAATAACATTTCATTTCACATGCTAGAAACTTCTTTCTCGTGGGCAATCTTTAATCTTAACATTGCATTGCATTATCCAACTATCTCTAACAGGGAAAGAAGGTATTCAGCATATGGGGGCTTGCATTCTCTTCATTTACTTAGAAGATCTAATATACAGTTTATGTTCACAGAAACACTATATTATGCTTCTAGTGCTTAGAATAACTGACAAGTTCATAAGCACAAAATTCCTAACACATTAAAATCTGTCTTTCTGCATGGCAAATAAAATATCATTTCACATGATAAAAACATCTTTCATGTGGGAAAGCATTAGTCTTAACATTCTCAGTCTCTAAAAGAGAAAGAAGTTTGTCAGCATATGTGGGCTTGTATTCATTTAATGTGCTTAATTGCACTAACATTTTGTTACTCTTCACAGAATGACTTAGATTATTGTTCTCAGAGGCTCTAACATAAATTCATGAGCATAAAACTCCTAAGACATTAAAATATGTCTTTCTGCATGGCAAAAAAAAAAAATAACATTTCAGTCACATGTTAGAAACATCTTCACGTGGAAATCTTTAATCACATGTATTAACAAACTTTCTCTGAACTGAGAAAGAAGGTTTTCAGCATATGTGGAATTGCAATCTCTTCATTTGCTGAGTTGCACTAACATAATGTTACTCTTCACAGAAGCCACTTAAACTATGCTTTTTGTGCTTAGAATCTCTTACATGAGTTCATGTGCACAAAATTCCAAAACATAAATTATGCCTTTCTGCATGACAAAACCCTATGATTTCACATGTTTAACAAGACTTTTCATGTGGGCAAAGCTTTAGTCTTACATTGCAATAACCAACTTCTCTAAAGGGAAAGAAGGAATTACCATATGGGGGTCTTGCATTCTCTTCATTTGCTTAGAAGATCTAAAATTATGTTACTGTTCACAGAAGCACTACACTATGCTTCGTGTGCTTTGAATAACTGACATAATTTCATGAGCACAAAATTCCTAACACATTAAAATCTGTCTTTTCATTTCAAATTTTAGAAACATCTTTCATGTGGGAACGCATTAGTCTTAACATTGCATTAACCAACTTTCTCTAAAAGAGAAAGAAGTTTTTCAGCATCTGTAGGCTTGCATTCTCTTAATTTGCTTAGAAGCACTAACACAGTATTACTGTTCATAGAAGCTCTAAACTAAGATTCCTGTGCTTAGAATCTCTTATATTGGTCAGGAGCACCAAAATCTAAACAAGAAAATGGTATTTCTGCGTGCAAAATAACTATCTTTACATGATAAAAAACATCTTTAATTGGGAAAAGCATAGTTAACATTCTCAGTCTCTAACAGAGAATGTTTTCAGCATATGTGGGCTTGTATTCATTTCATGGGCTTATTTGCACTAACATATTGTTACTCTTCACAGAAAGACTTAGCTTATTGTGCTCAGAGGCTCTAACAATTTCATGAGCACAAAATTCATAACACATTAAAATATGTCTTTCTGCATGGCAAATAACATTTCAGTTCACATGTTAGAAACCTCTTTCACGTGGGAAATCTTTAATCGTAACATTGTATTAACCAACTTTTCTCGAACTGAGAAAGAAGATTTTGTATGATGGTGGAATTGCATTCTTTCAATTGCTTGGTTGCACTACATAAATGTACTCTTCAGAGAGAGAAGAACGTAAACAAGCTATGTGTGCTTAGAATCTCTTCACATGAGTTCATGGCACAACATTCCAAACACATTAAAATTCTGCCTTTGCATGACAAAAACATATTATTTCCATGGTATAAAGACTGTTCATGTGGGCAAGCTTTAGTCTTACCATTGCAATAACCAACTTTCTCTAAAGGGAAAGAAGGAATTCACCATATGGGGGCTTGCATTCTCTTCATTTGCTTAGAAGATCTAAAATTATGTTACTGTTCACAGAAGCACTACACTATGCTTCGTGTGCTTTGAATAACTGACCCAATTATGAGCACAAAATCATAACACAGTTTACACACACACATCTTTCATTCAAATTTAGAAACATCTTACATGTGGGCAAGCTTTAATCTTAACATTGCATTAACCAACTTTCTCTAACAGAGAAAGAAGGTTTTCAGCATATGTGGAATTGCATTCTCTTCATTTGCTTAGTTGCAATAACATAATGTTACTCTTCACAGAAGCACTTAAACTATGCTTTTTGTGCTTAGAATCTCATATATTAGTTCATGAGCACAAAATTCCTAACACATTAAAATCTGTATTTCTGCGTGGCAAATAACATATCATTTCACATGTTAAAAACATCTTTCATGTGGGAAAGCAGTAGTCTGAACATTCTCAGTCTCTAAAACAGAAAGAAGTTTGTCAGCATATGTGGGCTTGTATTCATTTCATGTGCTTAATTGCACTAACATATTGTTACTCTTCACAGAATGACTTAGCTTATTGTGCTCAGAGGCTCTAACATAAATTCATGATCATAAAACTCCTAAGAAATTAAAATATGTCTTTCTGCATGGCAAATAACATTTAATTTCACATGCTAGAAACATCTTTCAAGTGGGAAATATTTAATCTTAACATTGCATAATCCAACTTTCTCTTACAGGGAAAGAAAACGATCAGCATATGTGGGCTTGCATTCTCTTCATTTACTTAGAAGATCTAATATACAGTTTATGTTCACAGAAACACTATATTATGCTTCTAGTGCTTAGAATAACTGACATAAGTTCATAAGCACAAAATTCCTAACACATTAAAATCTGTCTTTCTGCATGGCAAATAAAATATCATTTTACATGACAAAAACATCTTTCATGTGGGAAAGCATTAGTCTTAACATTCTCAGTCTCTAAAACAGAAAGAAGTTTGTCAGCATATGTGGGCTTGTATTCATTTCATGTGCTTATTTGCACTAACATATTGTTACTCTTCACAGAATGACTTAGCTTATTGTGCTCAGAGGCTCTAACATAAATTCATGAGCATAAAACTCCTAAGACATTAAAATATGTCTTTCTGCATGGCAAATAACATTTCATTTAACATGTTGGAAACATCTTACATGAGGGAAAGCATTAGTTTTAACATTGCATTAACCAACTTTCTCTAACTGAGAAAGAAGGTTTTCAGCATATGTGGAATTGCAATCTCTTCATTTGCTTAGTTGCACCGACGAACAGAATGTTACTCTTCAGAGAAGCACAAACAACGCTTTTTGTGCTTAGAATATCTACATGAGTGCATGTGCACAAAATTCAAAAACACCATTACAATTGACTTTCATTTCAAATTTTAGAAACCATCTTTAATGTGGGACGAATTAGTCTTACACATTGCTGAACCAACTTTCTCACTAAAGACAAAGAGAGGATTTCTGCATGTGTGGGCTTGCATTCTCTTCATTTGCTTAGTTGCAATAACATAATGTTACTATTCACAGAAGCACTTAAACTATGCTTTTTGTGCTTAGAATCTCTTACATAATTTCATGAGTACAACATTCCTAACACATTAAAATCTGTCTTTCTGCATGGCAAATAACATTTCATTTAACATGTTGGAAACATCTTACATGAGGGAAAGCATTAATTTTAACATTGCATTATCATCTATTCTCTAACTGAGAAAGAAGGTTTTCAGCATATGTGGAATTGCAATCGACTCATTGTGTTAAACTTTTAGGTGGTTGGCTCACAGAAGCACTGAAACTATGCTTGTTGTGCTTAGAATCTCTTATATGAGTTCATGAGCACAAAATTCCTAACACATTAAAATCTGTATTTCTGCGTGGCAAATAACATTTCATTTCACATGCTAGAAACATCTTTCTCGGGGGCAATCTTTAATCTTAACATTGCATTGCATTAAAACCAAACAGAGTCTCACTAAAGAGGGGGAAAGAAGGAGGGTATTCAGATTTATGGGGGGCTTGCACTTCATTCATTGCTTAGAAGACGACTATACATGTTTCGTTCACAAAACACTACATTATGCTTCTTGTGCTTGGAATAACGACATGTTCATAAGCACAAAAATCCTAACACATTAAAATCTGTGTATTGCTGCATGGCAAATAAAATATAATTTCCAATGATAAAAAACATCTTTAATGTGGGAAGAATTAGTCGTAACATCTCCAGGCGGGGGGGGGGTCGCAAAAACAGAGATAGAATGTTTTCAGCATATGTGGGCTTGCATTCATTTCATGTGCTTAATTGCACTAACATATTGTTACTCTTCACAGAATGACTTAGCTTATTGTGCTCAGAGGCTCTAACATAATTTCATGAGCACAAAATTCATAACACATTAAAATCTCTCTTTCCGCATGGCAAAAAACATTTCATTTCTCAGAAACATATTACATGTAGGAAAGCATTAGTCTTAACATTGCATTAACCAACTTTCTCTAAAAGAGAAAGAAGTTTTTCAGCATAGGGGAATTGCACTCCTTCATTGCTTAGTGCAATAAAAGATAATGTACTCGTTCACAGAAGCACTTAACCATACTGCTTTTTGTGCTTAGAATCTGCTCTAACATAATTCATGAGCACAACATTCTAAAGAAGGGCAGACAGAGGATTAGGGGAGTAAAAATCTGTCTTTCTGCGTGGCAAATAACATTTCATTTAACGTGTTAGAAACAACTTTCACGTGGGAAATCGTTAATCGTAACATTGTATTAACCAACTTTTCTCTTAAATGAGCAAGGAAGATTTCTGTAATGTGAATTGGCATGTTAGTCATTGCTTGGTTGCACTAACAAGGTTAGCTCTTCACAGAAGACAGCACTTAAACAATGATTTTTTGTGCATTAGAATCGTCTTACCATGAGATCATGAGCACAAATTCCCTCACCACATTAAAATATGTATTTCTTCGTGGCAAAAGAACATATTTCAAATGGTTATAAGAGTTACTGTTGGCAAGCCTTAGTCAAATTGCATTAACCAACTTTCTCTAACATGGAAAGAACGTATTCAGCATATGGGGGCTTGCATTCTCTTCATTTGCTTAGAATCTTAAATAAGGTTGTGTTCACAGATGCACACATTTGTTCTAGTGCTAGAAAATGACATAAGTAAATGAGAAACAAAGGTGCCTAACACATTAAAAATCTGTCTTTTGCATAGCAACATAACGCTCAGTTCACATGTAAAAAACATCCTTCATGTGGGAAATGCAGTAGTCTGAACAATCTCAGTCTCGACAAAGAGAAAATAGGTTTTCAGCATATGTGGGCTTGCATTCATTTCATGTGCTTAATTGCCCTAACATATTGTTACTCTTTACAGAATGACTTAGCTTATTGAGCTCAGAGGCTCTAACATAAAATCATGAGCATAAAACTCCTAACACAAAAAATAGTCTTTCTGCATGGCAAATAAACATTCATTTCACTGCTAGAAACTCTTTCTCGTGGGCAATACTTTAATCTTAACATTGCAGCATTATCCAACTTCTCTAACAGGGAAAGAAGGTATCAGCATATGGGTGCTTGCATTCTCTTCATTTTACTTCGACGATCTAATACAGTTTAGATTCACAGAAACAATATATTATGCTCTAGTGCGGGTAGAATAACTGACATAAGTTCATACGCACAATATTCCTAACACATTAAAATCTGTCTTTCTGCATGGCAAATAAAATATCATTTCACATGATAAAAAAACATCTGTCAGTGGGGAATCGCATTATTTAATTCTCAGTCTCTAAAAGAGAAAGAAGGTTTTCAGCATATGTGGGCTTGTATTTATTTAATGTGCTTAATTGCACTAACATTTTGTTACTATCACAGAAGGACTTAACTTATTGTGCTCAGAGGCTCTAACATAAATTCATGAGCATAAAACTCCTAAGACATTAAAATATGTCTTTCTGCATGGCAAATTACATTTCATTTAACATGTTGGAAACATCTTACATGAGGGAAAGCATTAGTTTTAACATTGCATTAATCATCTATTCTCTAACTGAGAAAGAAGGTTTTCAGCATATGTGGAATTGCAATCTCTTCATTTGCTTAGTTGCACTAACATAATGTTACTCTTCACAGAAGCACTGAAACTATGCTTGTTGTGCTTAGAATCTCTTACATGAGTTCATGAGCACAAAATTCCTAACACATTAAAATCTGTATTTCTGCGTGGCAAATAACATATTTCACATGTTATAAAGATTTTTCATGTTGGCAAGCTTTAGTCTTAACATTGCATTAACCAACTTTCTCTAACACGGAAAGAACGTATTCAGCATATGGGGGCTTGCATTCTCTTCATTTGCTTAGTAGATCTAATATAATGTTTCTGTTCACAGATGCACTACATTATGCTTCTAGTGCTTAGAATAACTGACATAAGTTCATGAGCACAAAATTCCTAACACATTAAAATCTGTCTTTCTGCATAGCAAATAAAATATCATTTCACATGTTAAAAACATCTTTCATGTGGGAAAGCAGTAGTCTGAACAATCTCAGTCTCCAAAAGAGAAAGAAGGTTTTCAGCATATGTGGGCTTGCATTCATTTCATGTGCTTAATTGCCCTAACATATTGTTACTCTTTACAGAATGACTTAGCTTATTGTGCTCAGAGGCTCTAACATAAATTCATGATCATAAAACTCCTAAGAAATTAAAATATGTCTTTCTGCATGGCAAATAACATTTCATTTCACATGTTAGAAACATCTTTCATGTGGGAAAGCATTAGACTTAACATTGCATGCATTCAGCACTTCTCGAACAGGGGAAAGAAAGGTATTCAGCATCTGGGGGCTTGCCTTTCTTTCTTTGCTGAGATTCTAATAACAGATTCTGTCACAGACAACAACTACTTATGCTTATAGGGCTTAGAGACTAAGGTGCCAACACCCTAGTTGCAGATGCACAACGAATTCCATAAACATGAAGAATTGTCGTCTTTGTATCCACCGTGAAGTGGAACAAAGAAAGAAGGACCAACTCTCGATGATGACCATGAGAAAGGACAGCCGGAAACACAACCTCGGTTTGAACATGATGGGAAAGCCGCAATTGCTACGATTAACACTTCTGCAGTGCTCTAAAACGAGAAAAGAGTTTGGGCCCGACAGTACGAAAGAGAGTAGGTGGCATTGATCTTCTATTTCACTGTGGCTTCTGGGTAGCGACACCCACGAGTAGATGGTCTCAGCGCGGAGCACGAGCAGACCTGAGCCGGGGCCCTCCAGGCCCTTTCGACCCTTGCATGGGCCAGACAATCAACACATTCAGTTACAATGTTAGCAACCTCTTTCACCGTAGGAACATCTGTAATCTTAGACCACTTGCTAATTGTAACAGAATCGTTAATCGCTGCTAAGCGTCGCAGAAAGAAGATATTCTGTGACACCGTGCTGGGAATTGCATTAGTTCTCGCTAAGCTTGGTTGCCTGGATCGCCTTAACTAAGTGTTACTAATTCACAGAACGCACTTAAACAATGCTTTTGTGATTAGAATCTCTGTCATGAGTCATGTGCACAAATCTGGTCACAAACAGCAGTAAAGTCTGCATTTAATGCATGGACAAAATACAATAATGTATTATCAGAGTGTTATAAAGACCTTTCTCGGGGTGAGGCACAAGGCCTTTCGTTACCATGCAATAACCCAAAATTCTCTAAAGGGAAAGAAGAGAGGAATATGTAGTCGCAACCATTATGGGGACGCTGTGCAATTCTCTTCAGTTTGTACGAAGAGACTCATAGTTAGGCAATGAAGCCATTATCTGTTCCAGAGAAGCACTACACTATGCTTCGCAGTGCGAGTTAACTGAACATAATTTATGAGCACAAAATCCTAACAAACATTAAAATATGTCTTTCATGTCAAATTTAGAAAACATCTGTCATGTGGGTAACGCATGAGTCTTACATGCCTTAACCAAACTTGGCTCTAAATGACAAAGAGGATTCAGCATATGTGGAATTGCATGCTCTTCATTTGCTTATTGCCATAACAAATGTTACTCTTCACAGAAGCACTAACTTTGCTTTTGGGGCTTAGGAATCCTCTTATGTAGTTCAGAGCACAACAATACTAAACCATTAACATCTGTATTCTGGTGGCAAATGAACTATCATTTACATGTATACATTAAAACATATTTCATTGGGAAAGAATTAGTATTAACTTCTCAGTCTCAAAAGCAGCAAAGAACGTTTTGTGCCGCTATGGGGGGCTTGTATTAAGTCAATGGCTTATTTGCACGAACATAAGTGCGTACTCTTACAGAATGACTCTAAGCTTATTGTGCTCAGACGGATCTAACATACAATCAAGGAGCATAAAAATCCTAAGTAACATTAAAATATATGGTCTTTGCTGGCAAAATGGATGCCACATTTCCACCGTTCACCATGTGAGAAACATCTTTCACGTGGAAATATGTAATCTTAACATTGTATTAACCAACCCCTTTTATCTAACTGAGACAGAGAAGATTTTCTGTATATGGGAATTGCATTCTCTTCCATGCTTGGGTTGGCACGAACATCATGTACTCTCAGGAAGCACGTTAAACAATGTTTTTGTGCTTAGAATCTCTTAAGACGTTCATGGGCACAAAATACAAACACATTAAAATTTGCCTTTCTGCATGACAAATACATTATTATGCACATGTTATAAAGACTTCATGTGGGGCAAGCTTTAGTTTTACCCTGACAATAACCAACTTTATCTAAAGGGCAAGAAGGGAAATTCACAATGGGGGTCTTGCATTCTCTTCATTTGCTTAGAAGATCTAATTATGTTACTGTTCACAGAAGCACCTCACTATGCTTCGTGTGCTTTGAATAACTGACATAATTTCATGAGCACAAAATTCCTAAAACATTAAAATCTGTCTTGATCATTTACAACTATTTAAGGACAACATCAGGTAGTCAGGGGAAAGCATTAGTCTACATCTGCATTAACCCAACGTTCTCTAAATGAAAAAAGAAGGATTTCAGCAGTATCTGGAACGCATTCCTTCATTTGCTAGTGTGCAATAACGAAATGTTACCTATTAAGAGAAGCACTTTACAGTAGCAACTCACCCAGACAGACGAGCATAGCCCTAGCGTTTCAGCGATCAGAGCATAGACACTGGGCCTGTGGAGGGGGGGATAGCAGACCATTACGGATACAAGACCACACACAGCACCATGGGACAGCACCATCTCTACTGCTGTAAATCCGTAGCTGAACGTCTTCTTCGCTCGCGTTGAGGCACAAAACAGCACCACTGCACAAAAGACTCCACCTCCTCCCGGCGACCAGGTGATGACCCCGGACTGATCTGGAACCCGGATCAAAGAGGTGAGGAGGATCCATCAGCAAGGGACTAAATTCACGACAGCCGCAACAGTCCGGGTAGCTGACAACAATTACAGAAATGACGGCCGCAGGTACTGAGAGACTGTGCAGTGGAAATCACCGATGTCTTCACAGACAATTTTCAAAATCTCGCCCTAAGTCAGGCTGTTGTCACCACATGCTTCAAAGCTACCACCATCATTTCAGTCCCGAAGAAGTCGTCTCCATCCTCCTTCAATGACTACCGTCCAATTGCACTTATCCCATCCTCATGAAGTGCTTTGAA
Organism: Sinocyclocheilus anophthalmus; assembly: GCA_018155175.1. Lineage (NCBI taxonomy): Eukaryota > Metazoa > Chordata > Actinopteri > Cypriniformes > Cyprinidae > Sinocyclocheilus > Sinocyclocheilus anophthalmus. The sequence continues at coordinate 168,938 of JADLZN010005930.1, forward strand.
CGGCTAGTCATGCACAACATCAAGTCTGCCCTCCCCCCTCCTTGGACCCCTTCCAGTTAGCATATCGGTCCAAACGCTCGACCGATCACGCCATCGCCACTACCCTCCACTCAGCACTCACACACCTGGACAAAAAAGACTAATACGTCAGAATGCTGTTCATAGACTACAGTTCAGCATTCAACACAATCATCCATCAACAGCTCATTCACAAACTGGTCCAACTGGGGCTCAACACTTCGCTGTGCAACCTGACTGGAAGACCTCAGGCAGTACAGGTCAGCAGCAACACATCCAGCATCATCACACTGAACACTGGGGCCCCCCAAAGATGTGTGCTGAGCCCCCTCCTCTTCAATCTGCTGACCCACGACTGCACACCGTCAAACAACTCCAACCTCCTTATTACGTTTGCAGATGACACGAATGTAGTGGGTCTCATTAGCAACAGAGATGAGACAAACTACAGGAGCGAGGGGAGCCGCCTGGCCGGGTGGTGCAGTGACAACAATATCTCTCTGAATGTGGAGAAGACGAAGGCGATTGTTGTTGAATTCAGGAGAGTGAGCACTCAGCATGCTCCTCTGACCGTCAATAGTGCAACAGTGGAGAGAGTGAGCAGCATCAAGTTCCTGGGTGTGCACATCACAGAGGACCTCTCCTGGACTGACAACACCGCAGCACTGTCCAAGAAAGCACAGCAGCGTCTCTACTTCCTCCGCAAAAAACTGAGAAGAGCCAGAGCCCCGGCCCCTATCATGTGCACCTTCTACAGAGGCACAATCGAGAGCATCCTGACCAGCTGCATCCCTGTGTGGTATGGCGCCTGCAACGCGACCTGCCGCAAGACACTTCAACGCATAATGAGAGCAGCTGAGAAAATCGTTGGTGCCTCTCTCCCCTCCCTACAGGACATCTACAACACCCGTCTCACACGCAAAGCCCTCTGCATTGCAGGTGATCCCACCCACCCGACACACACAGCTTCTTCAGTCTGCTGCCATCGGGGAGGAGACTGCAGAGTCTCCAGGCCAAGACCAGCAGACTTAAAGACAGCTTCATCCATCAGGCTGTCAGGAAGCTGAACTCCCTCCCGACCTTGACCCCCCTCCCCTCTTGCCCACGCACCACTGAACTCTGACCCTCTAATGGACTCTCCCACTCCCCCCTCCCACATACACACACACACACTGTCACTGTAATCAGTCTGAAATAAGCTCTTTTGCAATACAAAATAATTTTTGACAACTACAATCAAGATATCCGCACTGTTGTTTACTTTAATGGTTTGCACTCTATCTTCCATTTGCCTTGTGCTTTATATATATATTTTTACATTTTACCTTATTTGTATAGTTGTATTTTGTATTTTGTATTTAATCTGTATTTATGTTATTTGTATGCACCCAAGGGTCTGAGAGTAATGGAATTTCAATTCTCTGTGTGTATGTGATGTACATGTGGAAGAATTGACAATAAAGCGGACTTGACTTGGGTGTACTGACTGGTCTTAAACTATGCTTTTTGTGCTTAGAATCTTTTATTAGTTCATGAGCACAAAATTCCTAACACATTAAAATCTGTCTTTCTGCATGGCAAATAACATATCTTTCAAATGTTTAAAAACATCCTATTCATGTGGGAAAAGCAGTAGTTTACATTCTCAGTTCTAAAAGAGAAATAATGTTTTCAGCATATGTGGGCTTGCATTCATTTCATGTAATTATTTGCCCTAACATATTGTTACTCTTTTTCAGAATGACTTAGCTTATTGTGCTCAGAGGCTCTAACATAAAATCATGAGCATAAAACTCCTAAGACATTAAAATATGTCTTTCTGCATGGCAAATAACATTTCAGTTCACATGTTAGAAACATCTTTCACGTGGGAAATCTTTAATCTTAACATTGTATTAACCAACTTTTCTCTAACTGAGAAAGAAGGTTTTCAGCATATGTGGGATTGCATTCTCTTCATGTGCTTAGTTGCACTAACATATTGTTACTGTTCACAGAAGCACTAAACACACCTTCTTTTGCTTAGAAGCTCTAACATTAGTTCATGTGCACAAAACTTCCAACACACATGAAAACTCGATTTTTCATTTAACATGTTGGAAACATCTTTCATGTGGGCAAGCTTTAGTCTTAACATTGCAATAACCAACTTTCTCTAAAAGAGAAAGAAGGATTTCAGCATATGTGGGCTTGCATTCTCTTCATTTGCTTAGTTGCAATAACATAATGTTACTATTCACAGAAGCACTTAAACTATGCTTTTTGTGCTTAGAATCTCTTACATAATTTCATGAGTACAACATTCCTAACACATTAAAATCTGTATTTCTGCATGGCAAAAAAACATTTAATATCACATGTTAGAAACATCTTTCCTGTGGAAAAGCTTTGCTTTTAACATTGCATAATCCAAATTTCTCTTACAGAGAAAGAAGGTTTTCAGCATATGTGGAATTGCAATCTCTTCATTTGCTTTGTTGCACTAAAAATAGTTACTGTTCACAAAAGCACTAAACTCAACTTCTTGTGCTTAGAATATATTATATGAGTTCATGAGCACAAAATTCCTAACACATTAAAATCTGTCTTTCTGCATAGCAAATAAAATATCATTTCACATGTTAAAAACATCTTTCATGTGGGAAAGCAGTAGTCTTAACATTCTCAGTCTCTAAAAGAGAAAGAAGGTTTTCAGCATATGTGGGCTTGCATTCATTTCATGTGCTTAATTGCACTAACATATTACTCTTCACAGAATGACTTAGCTTATTCTGCTTAAAGGCTCTAACATAAATTCATGAGCATAAAACTCCTAAGACAATAAAATATGTCTTTCTGCATGGCAAATAACATTTCATTTCACATGCTAGAAACTTCTTTCTCGTGGGCAATCTTTAATCTTAACATTGCATTGCATTATCCAACTATCTCTAACAGGGAAAGAAGGTATTCAGCATATGGGGGCTTGCATTCTCTTCATTTACTTAGAAGATCTAATATACAGTTTATGTTCACAGAAACACTATATTATGCTTCTAGTGCTTAGAATAACTGACATAAGTTCATAAGCACAAAATTCCTAACACATAAAATTCTGCCTTTCTGCATGACAAATAACATATTACATGATAAAAACATCCTGTCTGTGGGAAAGCATTAGTTAAATCTCAGTCTCTAAAACAGAAAGACAGACAGTTTGTTCAGCCTATGTGGTTGATTCATTTCATTTGCTATTGCACCATACTTGTACTCTTCACAGAAGGACGCTTATTGTGGCATCGAGGCTATCCCCTAAAGTAATTCCCATGATCACAAAATTATAAACACATTAAAATCTCTGCGCGTATAAGTTCCCGACCCAGGCAGTAAAACCATTTCCACATTGTCAGGAAACATGCGGGCAGATGTGAGAGAAGCCCCACGCACAATTAGTCTAACATTGCAATTAAAACTTTCTCAACTGAGAAAGGAAGATTTCCGGTAGATGTGGAATTGCATTCTCGTCAATTGGCTTGGTTGCACTAAACATAATGTTACGCTAGAAGCAGCCAACTTAAACACGCTCATGTTGTGTGAAGGCTGGAGAATATCTTACACCCTGAGTCCGGTGTCAGCCAAAATTCCCAAAGGCACATTTTAAAACTCTGATTTTTTCTGTCAAATTTTTAGAAGCACACACACTTTCATTGGGAACGCATTAGTCTTAACATTGCATTAACCAACTTTTCTCTAAATGAAAGAAGGAGTTCACGCGATGTGGACAGCCACATCTCTTCTCTTGCGTTGTTGCACTAACAACCAATTGACTCTTCACAGAGCACTAAAGAGCTGTTGGGCTTAGAATCTTATATGGTACTGAGCACAAATTCCCAAACATTAAAATCTGTCTTTCTGCATGGCAAATAACATTTCATTTAACATGTTAAAAACATCTTTCATGTGGGAAAGCAATTAGTCTCCCCTCCTCAACGTATCAGGTCTCCGAAAAGAGACGCACAGGAAAGGTTTGACCAGCGAATATGTGGCCGCCTGGTGCTGGTTGAATTTAATGTGCTGATATTTGCAGCACGGTGACTATTGTGACTCTGTATTACCCTTGACCGGGGCCGCGTGCGGATGACTTAGCTTATTGTGCTCAGAGGCTGTAACATAAATTCATGAGCATAAAACTCCTAAGACATAAAAATATGTCTTTCTGCATGGCAAATAACATTTCATTTCACATGCTAGAAACTTCTTTCTCGTGGGCAATCTTTAATCTTAACATTGCATTGCATTATCCAACTATCTCTAAAAGGGAAAGAAGGTATTCAGCATATGGGGGCTTGCATTCTATTCATTTGCTTAGAAGATCGAATATACAGTTTCTGTTCACAGAAACACTACATTATGCTTCTAGTGCTTAGAATAACTGACATGTTCATAAGCACAAAATTCCTAACACATTAAAATCTGTCTTTCTGCATGGCAAATAAAATATAATTTCACATGATAAAAACATCTTTCATGTGGGAACGCATTAGTCTTAACATTCTCAGTCTCTAAAAGAGAAAGAAGGTTTTCAGCATATGTGGGCTTGTATTCATTTAATGTGCTTAATTGCACTAACATTTTGTTACTCTTCACAGAATGACTTAGATTATTGTTCTCAGAGGCTCTATAACAATTTCATGAGCACAAAATTCATAACACATTAAAATCTCTCTTTCCGCATGGCAAAAAACATTTCATTTCTCAGAAACATATTACATGTAGGAAAGCATTAGTCTTAACATTGCATTAACCAACTTTTCTCTAAATGACAAAGAAGGATTTCAGCATATGTGGAATTGCACTCTCTTCATTTGCTTAGTTGAATAACTAATGGTCTCTTACAGAAGCACGTCAACCTTGCTTTTGGCTTAGAATAGCGCACATATGTCCATGAGCACAACAGTCCGAACACATTAAAAATCTGTATTCTCGTGGCCAATAACATTGAATTTAAAGTGTTAGAAACAATCACGTGGGAAATCTGTAACTATACACATTGTATTAACAACTTTTCTGCTAATGAGAAAGAAGATTTTCTGTATATTGGGGAATTGAATTCCCTCAATGCTGGTTGCACTAACACAATGTTACTCTTCACAGAAGAACTTAAACCAATGCTTTTGTCTTAACTCTTACATGAGATCATGAGAAACAAAATTCCTCAACACATTAAATCTGTATTTTCGGGTGGCACATAAACATGATTTCAATTGTTATAAAGATTTTTCTGGTTAAGCTTTGTCTTAACCATTACCAACTTCTCTAACATGGAAAGAACGTATCAGGCTCTGGGGGCTTGCATTCTTCATGTGTTAGTAGATCTAATAATGCTTTTGTGCACAATTGCACTACATTATGCTTCTAGTGCTTAGAATAACTGACATAAGTACATGAGAACAAAGCTCCTAACACATTAAAATCTGTCTTTCTGCTAGCGAATAGCAGAGTCAGTTCAAGGTTAAAAACAGCTTTCATGTGGGGAAGCAGTTAGTCTGAACAAGAATCTCAGTATCCAAAAGGAAGAAGGTTTTCAGCATATGTGGGCTTGCAT
>JADLZN010005930.1:175491-220426 GCA_018155175.1 Sinocyclocheilus anophthalmus
AGAGAAAGAAGGTTTTCAGCATATGTGGGCTTGTATTCATTTAATGTGCTTAATTGCACTAACATTTTGTTACTCTTCACAGAATGACTTAGATTATTGTGCTCAGAGGCTCTAACATAAATTCATGAGCATAAAACTCCTAAGACATTAAAATATGTCTTTCTGCATGGCAAATAACATTTCATTTAACATGTTGGAAACATCTTACATGAGGGAAAAGCTTAAGTCTTTAAATTGCATAAACCAACTTTCTCTTACAGAAAAAGAAGGTTTTTTTAGCATTTGTGGGCTTGCATTCTTTTAATTTGCTTAGTTGCACTAACATAATGTTACTCTTCACAGAAGCACTGAAACTATGCTTGTTGTGCTTAGAATCTCTTACATGAGTTCATGAGCACAAAATTCCTAACACATTAAAATCTGTATTTCTGCATGGCAAATAACATATCATTTCACATGTTATAAAGATTTTTCATGTTGGCAAGCTTTAGTCTTAACATTGCATTAACCAACTTTCCTCGTCAAGCCTGAGAAAGAAGGTTTTCAGCATCTGTGGGCTTGCAGTCTCTTCATTTGCTTAGTAGCACTAGAATAGTGTTTCTATTCACAGATGGCCACTACATTATGCTTCTAGTGCTTTCGAATAACTGAACCTGTTCAATAGCATAAAATTCCTACCACATTAAAATCTGTCTTTCTGCATGGCAAATAAAATATCATTTCACATGATAAAAACATCTTTCATGTGGGAACGCATTAGTCTTAACATTCTCAGTCTCTAAAAGAGAAAGAAGGTTTTCAGCATATGTGGAATTGCAATCTCTTCATTTGCTTAGTTGAACTAAAATATTGTTACTCTTTTACAGATGCTTATCTTATGGTGGCTCAGAGGCTCTAACGTAACATTAAATGTGCTCCATAAAAACTCCTCGAAATTAAATAGTTCTTGCTGCATGGCACATAACATTTCATTTTTCACATGCTAGAAACATCTTTCCGTGGGCAATCTTTATCTTAACATGCTTGGGGGCCTTAACCACTATCTCTAACAGGGAAGAAGGTCTTCAGCATATGGTCTTGCATTCTCTTCATTTGCTTAGAAGATCTAATATACCGATTCTGTTCACAGAAACACTACATTATGCTTCTAGTGCTTAGAATAACTGACATAAGTTCATAAGCACAAAATTCCTAACACATAAAATTCTGCCTTTCTGCATGACAAATAACATATTATTTCACATGTTATAAAGACTTTTCATGTGGGCAAGCTTTAGTCTTAAAATTACAAAAACAAACTTTCTCTAACAGAGAAAGAATGTTTTAGGATTTGTGGGCTTGCATTCTCTTCATTAGCTTAGTTGAACTAACATAGAGTTACAGTTCACGGAAACTCTAAACTAAGCTTCCTGTGCTTAGAAGAACTAACGTAACTTACAGAGCATAAAACTCCTAAGACATTAAAAGCTGTTTTTTTTTTATTTCATTTCAAATTTTAGAAACATCTTTCATGTGGGAACGCATTAGTCTTAACATTGCATTAACCAACTTTTCTCTAAATGACAAAGGATTTCAGATAAGTGGATTGCTTGCCCTCTTCATTTGCTTAGTTGCAATAACATAATGTTACTCTTCACAGAAGCACTTAAACTATGCTTTTTGTGCTTAGAATCTCTTATATTAGTTCATGAGCACAAAATTCCTAACACATTAAAATCTGTATTTCTGCGTGGCAAATAAAATATCATTTTACATGATAAAAACATCTTTCATGTGGGAAAGCATTAGTCTTAACATTCTCAGTCTCTAAAAGAGAAAGAAGTTTGTCAGCATATGTGGGCTTGTATTCATTTCATGTGCTTATTTGCACTAACATATTGTTACTCTTCACAGAATGACTTAGCTTATTGTGCTCAGAGGCTCTAACATAAAATCATGAGCATAAAACTCCTAAGACATTAAAATATGTCTTTCTGCATGGCAAATAACATTTCAGTTCACATGTTAGAAACATCTTTCACGTGGGAAATCTTTAATCTTAACATTGTATTAACCAACTTTTCTCTAACTGAGAAAGAAGATTTCCTGTATATGTGGAATTGCATTCTCGTCAATTGCTTGGTTGCACTAACATAATGTTACTCTTCAGAGAAGCACTTAAACAACGCTTTTTGTGCTTAGAATCTCTTACATGAGTTCATGAGCACAAAATTCCTAACACATTAAAATCTGTCTTTCTTCATGTCAAATTTTAGAAACATCTTTCATGTGGGAACGCATTAGTCTTAACATTGCATTAACCAACTTTTCTCTAAATGACAAAGAAGGATTTCAGCATATGTGGAATTGCATTCTCTTCATTTGCTTAGTTGCAATAACATAATGTTACTATTCACAGAAGCACTTAAACTATGCTTGTTGTGCTTAGAATCTCTTATATGAGTTCATGAGCACAAAATTCCTAACACATTAAAATCTGTATTTCTGCGTGGCAAATAACATATCATTTCACATGTTAAAAACATCTTTCATGTGGGAAAGCAGTAGTCTTAACATTCTCAGTCTCTAAAAGAGAAAGAAGGTTTTCAGCATATGTGGGCTTGCATTCATTTCATGTGCTTAATTGCCCTAACATATTGTTACTCTTTACAGAATGACTTAGCTTATTGTGCTCAGAGGCTCTAACATAAAATCATGAGCATAAAACTCCTAAGAAATTAAAATATGTCTTTCTGCATGGCAAATAACATTTCATTTCACATGCTAGAAACATCTTTCTCGTGGGCAATCTTTAATCTTAACATTGCATTGCATTAACCAACTATCTCTAAAAGGGAAAGAAGGTATTCAGCATATGGGGGCTTGCATTCTATTCATTTGCTTAGAAGATCGAATATACAGTTTCTGTTCACAGAAACACTACATTATGCTTCTAGTGCTTAGAATAACTGACAAGTTCATAAGCACAAAATTCCTAACACATTAAAATCTGTCTTTCTGCATGGCAAATAAAATATAATTTCACATGATAAAAACATCTTTCATGTGGGAAAGCATTAGTCTTAACATTCTCAGTCTCTAAAAGAGAAAGAAGTTTGTCAGCATATGTGGGCTTGTATTCATTTCATGTGCTTATTTGCACTAACATATTGTTACTCTTCACAGAATGACTTAGCTTATTGTGCTCAGAGGCTCTAACATAATTTCATGAGCACAAAATTCATAACACATTAAAATCTCTCTTTCCGCATGGCAAAAAACATTTCATTTCTCAGAAACATCTTACATGTGGGAAAGCATTAGTCTTAACATTGCATTAACCAACTTTTCTCTAACTGAGAAAGAAGATTTCCTGTATATGTGGAATTGCATTCTCGTCAATTGCTTGGTTGCACTAACATAATGTTACTCTTCAGAGAAGCACTTAAACAACGCTTTTTGTGCTTAGAATCTCTTACATGAGTTCATGTGCACAAAATTCCAAACACATTAAAATCTGACTTTTCATTTCAAATTTTAGAAACATCTTTCATGTGGGAACGCATTAGTCTTAACATTCTCAGTCTCTAAAAGAGAAAGAAGGTTTTCAGCATATGTGGAATTGCAATCTCTTCATTTGCTCCCTTTGGGTTGGCCCCCCCCCCCCCACCCACTAACAAATGTACTCTAACAGAAGCACTTAAACTATGCTTTTTGTGCTTAGAATCTCTTACATAAGTTCATGAGCACAACATTCCTAACACATTAAAATCTGTCTTTCTGCATGGCAAAATAACATTTCATTTCACATGTTAGAAACATCTTCATGGGGGAAAGCAGTAGTCTTGAACATGCCAGCTCTAAAAGAGAAAGAAGGTTTCAGCAGAGGTGGCTTGCATCATTTCATGTGCTGAATGCCTAACTATTGTTACTCTTTACAGAGGACTAGCTTATTGAGCTCAGAGGCTCTACCATAAAATCAGAGCATAAAAACGCCTAAGAAATTAAATATGTTTCTGCGGCAAATAACATTTCATTCACAGCTAGAAAATCTTTCTCGTGGGCAATCTTTAATTTACATTGCTTTGCATTAAACAAAGATCTAGAAAAGGGCAGAAGGATTCAGCAATGGGGGCTTGCCTTCTATTTCATTTGCTTAGGAGAGCGAATATTACAGTTTGTTCACAGAACCACTACATTATGCTTCTAGTGACTTTAGAAAAGACATGTCATAAGCACAAATTCCTAAACACATTAACCTCTGTCTTTCTGCATGGCAAATAAAATATAATTTCACATGATAAAAACATCTNCTAAAATTATGTTACTGTTCACAGAATGACTAAGCTTATTGTGCTTAGAGGCTCTAACAAAAATACATGAGCATAAAACTCCTAACACATTAAAATGTGTCTTCCTGCATGGCAAATAACATTTCATTTCACATGATAGAAACATCTTTCACGTGGGCAATATTTAGTCTTAACATTGCATTAACCAACTTTCTCTAACAGAGAAAGAAGATTTTTAGCATTTGTGGGCTTGCATTCTCTTCACTTGGCTTAAGATCTAAAATTATGTTACTGTTTTTTTTTTTTGTTTTGTTGGTTTTTTTTTTTTTTTTTTTTTTGTTTTTTTTTTTTTTGTTTATGTTTTTTCAAGAGAAGCACTACACTATGCTTCGTGTGCTTTGAATAACTGACATAATTTATGAGCACAAAATTCCTAACACATTAAAATCTGTCTTTCTGCATGGCAAATAACATTTCATTTCACGTTAGAAACATCTTCCATGTGGGAAAGCATTAGTCTTAACATTCTCAGTCTCTAAAAGAGAAAGAAGGTTTTCAGCATATGTGGGCTTGCATTCATTTCATGTGCTTAGTTGCACTAACATATTGTTACTCTTCACAGAATGACTTAGATTATTGTTCTCAGAGGCTCTAACATAAATTCATGATCATAAAACTCCAAAGAAATTAAAATATGTCTTTCTGCATGGCAAAAAAATTTCATTTCACATGTTAGAAACACCTTTCATGTGGGAAAGCATTAGTCTTAACATTGCATTAACCAACTTCTCTAACAGGGAAAGAAGTAATTAAGCATTTGGGGGCTTGCATTCTCTTTATTTGTTTAGAAGATCTAATATAATGTTTCTGTTCACAGATGCACTACATTATGCTTCTAATGATGAGAATAACTGGCTTAGGTTCATGAGCACAAAATCCTAACTCATTAAATATGTCTTTTTCTGCATGTTCAAAGATCTTTTAATTTCACGTGTGAACCATCTTCATGTGGGAAAGCATTAGCTTTACCATTGCATTAACAACTTGGGGGGCTTAAAGAGAAAGAAGGTTTTCAGCATATGTGGGCTTGCATTCTTTTAATTTGCTTAGTTGCACTAACATATTGTTACTCTTCACAGAAGCACTTAAACTATGCTTTTTGTGCTTAGAATCTCTTACATGAGTTCATGTGCACAAAATTCCAAACACTTTAAATTCTGCCTTTCTGCGTGACAAATAACATATAATTTCACATGTTATAAAGATCTTTCATGTGGGCAAGCTTTACTCAACATTGCATAACCAACTTTCTCTAAAGGGAAAGAAGGTATTCAGCATATGGGGGCTTGCATTCTCTTCATTTGCTTAGAAGATCTAATAAATGTTTCTGTTCACAGATGCACTACATTAGAGAGAAAGAAAGTTTTCAGCATATGTGGGCTTGCATTCATTTAATTTGCTTAGTTGCACTAACATATTGTTACTCTTCACAGAAGCACTTAAACTATGCTTCTAGTGCTTAGAAAAACTGATTTAAGTTCATGAGCACAAAATTCCTAACACATTAAAATCTGTCTTTCCGTATGGCAAACAAAATTTCATTTCACATGTTAGAAACATCTTTCATGTAGGAAAGCATTAGTCTTAACATTGCATTAACCAACTTTCTCTAAAAGAGAAAGAAGGTTTTCAGCATATGTGGGCTTGTTTACTCTTCATGTGTCTTAGTTTTCACTACATATTTTCACTCTTCACAGAGCACTTAAACAATGCTTTTTCTGCTTAGAATCTCTTACATTAGTTCATGAGCACAAAATTCCAAACACATTTAAATCTGTCTTTCTGCATGGCCAATGAAATATAATTTCACATGTTAAAAATATCTTTCATGTGGGAAAGTATTAGTCTTAACATTCTAAGTCTCTAAAAGAGAAAGAAGGTTTTCAGCATATGCATTCATTTCATGTGCTTAATTGCACTAACATATTACTCTTCACAGAATGACTTAGCTTATTGTGCTCAGAGGCTCTAACATAAATTCATGAGCATAAAACTCCTAAGACATTAAAATATGTCTTTCTGCATGGCAAATAACATTTCATTTCACATGTTAGAAACATCTTTCATGTCGGCAAGCTTTAGTCTTAACATTGCATAACCAATTTCCTCTAACAAAGAAAGAAGGATTTCAGCATATGTGGGCTTGCATTCTCTTCATAATATACGTGAGCGTCGGACCACTCAAACACACAATATATATTTTGGTAGCTAGATTTAACAAATACTCCTGTACACCCCAGGCAGCCGAACGGCCCTTGTGTTTCACATAGCAACCTGACACCAGATACGTTTACGACCCATGGAATGTGGACCAGTATAAATGTCGCATAAACAATGAGGCACAATGCACAGTAGAAATTGACTCTTTTCTAATTAATCCATAGGAAAACTTTTTTTTGAATGAACACACATATCCTTCAGGTGTATGTTGTCTTTGATATTTTTAGACTATGTTAGGCATGCTTATGAGGGAACCAATTCCTGTCATCCTTTCACTATATGTAATTCTACCTTGTTTAGTATCTATGAATTCGCCTTCATATGATCGAAACAAGCGTTTATATTATATGTTGGTACATAGGCAGTATATATTAGTGTCCTGAGAATCTTTAATAATTTCGATTTAAGTCCATTTGTAAATTACCATGCTTAGAGACAAAGGGTCGTAAAACCCTCCAGCAATTGTCACCTCCCGCTCGGAATTTCCATCTTTCTCATTGGACAAGCCCATCTTGAGAGGCGGAGATCTTCTCCGACCATAAAGGCCCTGCTCCAGGGACCCCCCAGTCGGTGGTTCTGTTAGGTTTTCGATAAGACGCTCCAACGCTCCAGAACATCCTAAGCTCGTGCCAGGCTTCGGCCTCGTCCTTTCCATTTCAATCAAGTTTCTCTGACTCAAAACTGGTTCTTTTCATCGACCCAAATTCAGCAAAGATCAACTGGAAACTTCAGATTACATCAAACCTCTCTTTCAGACAGATGAGACTTGCAAGTATTCAAACTTATTCTTATTAATTGATACATTAGGTATATTTTGCACCTTTTTACAAAGGTGTGTTTTGAACTAAGAATCTGATGTTTCCCTCAGGCAGATCTGCTGAATATGCAAATGGTTCTATAATTTCATTCTTTATTTCTCTTCTCTGTACTGAGTTAAGCCTTAACCCTTTCCTATACCAACTGTATACAAATTGTGTGTGTGTGTGTGTATGTGTATGTAAGACCAGTTTAAGTGTTTATGTAGTATGTTAGACCAGTGTATGTGTTTATGTAGTATGTTAGACTAGTTTAAGTGTTTATGTGGTTAATAAAACCTTACTTGTATCACACTTGACGTGGTTCATTGTTTGCTCATAACTGAGTCACTTAATTATGCAGATTTATGCTACAAGCTTTTGAAGAATTGTACAGTAAGAAAGTTATTTAACCAGGAAATTAACGTTCTTAGAAATGACAAGACAGTTGACCCTGAGAGGTCAAGTAAATACCTACAGCGGATCTAAATATTCATAATTAATTATAACTAGTTATGATTAATTATTCATATTTCCCATGAGCTGATTCGTTACAAATGTTACTGTTCACAGAAGCACTACATTATGCTTCTAGTGCTTAGAATAACTGACATAAGTTCATGAGCACAAAATTCCTAACACATTAAAATCTGTCTTTCTGCATGGCAAATAACATTTCATTTCACATGTTGGAAAGATCTTTCATTTGGGCAAGCTTTAGTCTTAACATTGCATTAACCAACTTTTCTCTAACAGAGAAAGAAGGATTTCAGCATATGTGGGCTTGCATTCTCTTCATTTGCTTAGTTGCATTAACATAAAGTTACTGTTCACAGAAGCACTAAGCTAAGCTTCTTGTGCTTAGAATCCCTGACATAAGTTCATAAGCACAAAATTCCTAACACATTAAAATATGTCTTTCTGCATGGTAAATAACATTTCATTTAACATGTTGGAAACATCTTTCATGTGGGAACGCATTGGTCTTAACATTGCATTAACCAACTTTTCTCTAACAGAGAAAGAAGGATTTCAGCATATGTGGGCTTGCATTCTCTTTATCATTTGCTTAGTTGCACTAACATATTGTTGCTGTTCACAGAATGACTTAGGTTATTCTGCTTAGAGGCTCTAACATAAATTCATGAGCAAAAAACTCCTAACTCATTAAAATCTGTCTTTCTGAGTGGCAAATTCCATTTAATTTCACATGTTAGAAACATTTTTCATGTGGGCAAGGTTTAGTCTTAACATTACATAAACCAACTTTCTCTAACAGAGAAAGAAGGTTTTCAGCATATGTGGGCTTGCATTCTCTTCATTTGCTTAGTTGCACTAACATACAGTTACTGTTCAAAGAAGCACTGAATTAAGCTTCTAGTGCTTACAATCTCTTATATGTTCCAGGGCAGAAAGTCCTCCTTACACATTAAAATCTGTCTTTCTGCATTGTAAATAACATTTCATTTCACATGTTAGACGCATCTTTCATGTCGGCAAGCTTTAGGCTTAACATTGCATAAACCAACTTTCTCTAACAGAAAAAGATTCCGCTTCGGAAACTCGAGCTGCGTCGGAAAACGCTACAGGAACGTCTTCATTGTGACCATGCTCTGAATCCCGTGTGTCATCAGTCCAGTGGATGGGCGAGACATCATGGGCGGGTGACGTAGGGACCAGGAAGCTATAAAAGCATGTGCGGTGAAACCGGCGTCAGCTTTTCTGTCGTTCAGCAAGCGTTCTGTGTGCATGTGTCAGTCAAATATCTGTTGTGAGTCTTATTTAGTGTTTTTTGTCCACTTAAGCTCCAGTGTGTCTAAAGCTGAGGCAAAGACAAAACTGTTGCGCTAGCTATCTTTAATAACGAGCCAGAAACCCACTTAATACTCACATTCAGATCTTTACTCAGTAACTTTCGTTTTCATTGCTGAAAGAAAGTTCTACAGCTGGTACTTCATCCTTCCGAAGAAGGATGGATGGTTGCGTCCCATTTTAGATCTGCGTCAGTTGAATCGCTCAGTCATGCGACTGAAGTTCAGGATGCTTACACTCAAACAAGTCGTGTCTCAGATCAGGTCCATGGACTGATTTGTCACGATCGATCTAAAAGATGCATACTTCCATATCTCCATCCTTCCTCATCACAGGAAGTTCCTGAGGTTTTGCTTTTCGTGGGGTGGGAAAGGTGTAAGGGCCAATACCGAGGGGTTGACATTCCTTTTGCGACTCATTGCCAGAATCTCACGCCACGAGCATGCAGATTAGTTCACGTAAGTTTGTGGATGCTGGCTGCTAGGAGGTTCCGCGTGCGACTCCGAGGATTGGCGAGATCTGAGCATACTCAATTCTATGGACGATGTAGGGGGTGAAGACTCACAGGGCTGAGCCAGGGTGCGGTTCGGCATCAAGATGTCTTCTCCGGCCCAACATAGGCGGGGGAAGCGTTGTGAGTTTAGCTACAGCGCCAAGGAAAAGTGTGCTTTCTCCATTACAGAGACCCACTTATCTGGGCGTGGTGTGGGATTCGACCACGATGCAGGCACGTCTGTCCCCTGCTCGGATCGAGGTCGGTCCTCACTGCAGTCGCGAAAATGAAAGAAGGCCGTCACTCACAGTCAAGCAGTTTCAAAAACTGCTTGGCCTGATTGCAGCTGCATCCAACGTGATACCTTTTGGCCTGCTGTACATGAGAGCCCTAAAGTGGTGACTTAAGACCAAGGGGTTCTCCTGGCATCAACTGGCCCGGAGAATTGCTGGCGCGTGTATTCTAGGCATTGAATCACGAGGGTTCATTCCCAGGACCTAGATTTCACCATAGTGTTGTTGCCGCACCCGGGGAGCAACACAGCGATGGTCCTCTTATTCAGCCACAGGGAGGTGAGTATGCTTTCGCGACCCCTTTACAGGCAGGCGAACCAGATCCTTGTGCGGTCCCAGGGCAAACTCCTACGTAGTAAGTGTAAGCAGAACCACAGAAAACCCTGGCCTCTCAATATGGGAGCAGGCATCCTGTTGAGGCAGGGGCCGAGGCCCGGGGAATGGAGGCGTCACCCCGAGGTGGTGACGCAGATATGGAGAGATCTTTGTCAGCTCATGTTGACCTGTTTGCGACTCGAGAGACATGGCACTGTCCCCTCTGGTTTCTCTCTGACTCATCCAGCTCCACTGTGGCTGGATGCCATGGTACAGACATGGCAGAGGCTTCGTCTGTACGCCTTTCCCTTGATCACTCTGCTCCCGGGAGTTCTGGAGAGAGTGCGCTGGGACGGGGTCCGTCTACTGCTAGTAGCCACGTTCTGGCCGTGCGAGTCTGGTTCTTGGACCTGATTTCCCTCCTCGACAGCTCTCCATGGGAGAATCTCATCAGCAGGGATCTCCTCTCAGACTATGAGAGGGGAGGTATGATCTTCCAACGCCGCGGCCCGTAGCTGTGTAAATCTGTGGGTGTGTCATCTGGAGGGGGCACAACTCGTAGCTTCCGGGTCCTCTCAACCGAGGATCGTACCTCCTTCCAAGTCCAGGCT
Organism: Sinocyclocheilus anophthalmus; assembly: GCA_018155175.1. Taxonomy (NCBI): domain Eukaryota; kingdom Metazoa; phylum Chordata; class Actinopteri; order Cypriniformes; family Cyprinidae; genus Sinocyclocheilus; species Sinocyclocheilus anophthalmus. Next base: position 186,361 of record JADLZN010005930.1, read on the forward strand.
CTCCCCGGTAGCACGAGCAACCGGGTACAGCCCTTGAAGTGGAAATTTTTCACTTCTTGGTGCTTGACTGCCAGCTCGACCCACTTGGTACAGTGCTGGAGTACCTGCAGGCCCGTTTCTACACAGGGTTGACCCACTCCATCCTTATGGTCTATGTGGTGGCCATTGCGGCCTACACGCCCTAGTGCGGTGGCCGCAGTCAGTGTCATGACACCAGGGGCCCTAAGGGTCTGGGACACTTTCCTGGGGCCACGGTGTGCTGAGGCTGAGGCCTCTGGTACGATCTTGTGTCCCCATGTGGGACCTGGCTGTGGTGTTAGAAGCTCTCTGCAAGCCTCCCTTCGAGCCTATTGAGCAGATCTCTGATCGCCACCTCACTATTAAAACTACCTTCCTTCTGGTGATATCTTCTCTAAAGAGAGTTGGGGATCTTCAGGCCCTCTCTGTGGCCCCTTCCTACCTAGACTTTGGGCCTGGTCTGGCTAAAGCTTTCCTCTACCCTCAAGTGGGTTATGTCCCTAAGGTCCCCTCCTCTACACCAAGGCCTGTCGTACTCCAGGCCTACTGCCCCCCTCCATTCTGGGAGCCCGATCAGCAGAACATTAATTGTCTCACTGTCTGTCCTGCCACGGCCAAGGAGGCCGTTCATGAACTCACTGTCTGTCCTGTTATGGCCACGGAGGCTGTTCATGAACTCACAGACTGTCCTGTCATGGGCAAGGAGGCTGTTCAAGAATTCTCTGCCTGCTCTGTCAGAGTCAAGTGGTCTGTCCATGTCCCTGCTCTGCCTGCTCCGCCATGCCTCCATGCTCCTATGGATCTGATCCATGGCCCAGGTCCTCCAGTGTTCCACAGTCTGCCACTGTTCCATGTCCCTGGCCATCCACTGTTCAAAAGTCTGCCACTGTTCCGTGGCCCAGGTCCTCCACTGTTCCACAGTCTGCCACTGTTTCACAATCCAGGTCCACCATGGCTCCATTGCCTAGATCTGCCATTGCCCCACAGTCCTGGTCCTTTGCTATGCCATGATCCAGGTCCTGTTCCCCTGCATGGGCCTGGACCTGGCCTGGCCCTGGCCCTCCGTCCCTCCCCCTGAACCACCTCCGCTCCACTACCCTCCTGGACTTTTTGGGGTTTGTTCTGTGTTTTTGTAGTTTGGCCACAGTCATGTTCTGTCATGTGATTCCCTTGTGTGTTATGTTCTGATTGGTTCCTTGGTTCATGTGTCATGTTCTCATTGGTTGGTTCTTGTCATGTGACCCTCATTGTTTGATATAAATAGCCCTCATGTTGCCTTTGTACTTTGTCTAGCTTTGGTGTTGTAACTCTGCTGTTGGTTCATGCGAGTCTGTTCATGCCAAGTCAAGTCTGTTCCTGTCAAGTCAAGTCTTTTGGATTATGTTTAGTCTTTATGTAAATAAACTGCACTTGGTTTCTCACTTCAACTCGCCTTCAGTGGACTAATTGTTACAGGTATCTAATGGTGGCTGAAGGTTTCTTGCTTGTTTGGTCTTTTCAGCGTGACAAGAGTATTTTAATTTCAATGTTAAACTCTACTCTGTCTTCAATTTTAATTCTAATCTGACTCCATTTTATTATGACTTCGAATTTAGGTTGAAATGCCAATTGGTTGTTTGTTCATCTCTAATTATTATTATTATTATTATTATTTAGATATTTGATTATTCTATTTCGCTCTTTAATCATATTGAATCTCATTAATCTTATTCCTATAACACTTTGAGTCTCGTGCCGGTGTAAAGATCTCATATTCACAAACTCGTCAGTCTTGGTCATTAGACAGAGGCGATTCACTAATACTCTAGATGGCTCATGCAATACTTAGCTCATTCTAGAATACTTTTATTAGTCCCTATAGATGTGTAAACACTTAATTATAGTAAGACTATATCTAACCAGAGGTCATGACCATTACAATAGAACCAAGTTGACCAACTTAACTTCTTCTAAGTAACTTTATGTAATCATGCCGTGATTACTCACGTACACTTATTTAGAATAATATTACAATAATCAGAGGTTGAGGCTGACCCGAATTTAGGTTGGTCAACAACACACTGTTCCTTTAAACGGAAAAACACAATAGCCTCTACAGTCTAAATATACATAACTAATGCCAATGTGTTAGCCAGAGCTCTAAAACATAATTTTAGTCTGTTGATAACTTGAGCGCAGATTTGCGGTGTTATAAACTTAGTTAGAGTCAATAATCTCAGAGTAAATCAGAATAAATTCAAATGAAACAATTTATTGTCAGTCAGGTAAATATAGTATAGTATTATGCCAATTACATAGCCAATTTCAAAGATATCAAATCAATACAAGACATCCAATTCTCAAAGATGAATCTAAGAGTAAGATACATACCTGACTTTAGAAAGATAAATAACATAGAGTGTGTGGACACTCTATGATATGTGGCTTCTTACTACAGAATCGCCCTGATCTTCTTGCAAGATTTCCTTAAGTATTCTGACCAAGATAAACATCCCCTGAAATAGAGACAGGGACTAACAATTAGAATTTGCATTGATCAAGTAGAGTTATCACCTTTTGGGACAGAAGGTAATTTGCATGAAAGACACTGGGAGTAGTCTGTTTTCGGTATATTCTAATCTTGATGGCTGTCTGTCATATTGCTAAGAGAATGAGACCTTTTACCAGACACACAGAGACCTACACTGCATTGTTATAAACTCTGATTAAGAATAGTGGTTTCGTGATATCTCGGGAGTGTAATCATTCATAAGGTGTGAAACTTTTGTCTCTCTTAGTTGGGTGTGTTGTCTTGAATGAGGATGTGAGGCTTGTTAGGCAGTGTTCAGACGTTTATTCTCGCAAGAGTTCTTTGTCTTTTCAGACTGTGGCCCTCCTCTGGTCCAGACAAATGTCATCAGCTTTACAGTTTATCAAAGTATCTGAGTGTATCTCAGATGATCAACGTGTCTGAGGTGTTTGATCAAAGTGTCTGAGATTCTGTAAATCTTACAGATTTAGTTTTATAACTTAAAAAGAACCTTCCAAGAACGTTCCCTGAAGGTTATTTTTAAGTTTTATTTTTATAACCTACAGAGAACGTTCCCAGAATGTTTCTTGCAGGTTATTTTCAGGTTTTATTTTTATAACCTACAGAGAACGTTCCCAGAACGTTCCCTGCAGGTAATTTTTCGATTTTATTTTATAACCTAGATAGAACGTTCCCAGCAGGTTATTTTTAGGTTTTATTTTTATAACCTAGAGATAACGTTCCCAGAACGTTCCCTGCAGGTTATTTTTAGTTGTCATAACCATGTAAACTAATTAAAACTTTGCAGAAGTTTCTCATTATTCTAATGCTGAAATTTGTATTTTTTAATCATAAACAAACTGTTTTTGCAGAATTTCATGTCTGAAATAAGCTTTTCATAAAATGTAGACATCAAAGTAGTCAAATCGCATTATAATGATAATATAATTACAATTTAATAGCTTAAATTAAGCTAAGCGTAGTCTGAAAAGCATATCATAAACAATGGTTCTCTTTCATCATCTCGTGTTCAAGATCCACCTATGGGAAGGGCATCCGCGGCTGACCTCTGCAGAAGCATCCAATTGCACCAAGTCTGGCTTGACAGACAGGAGCACGTGCCCATGCCTTTAACCGAACGCATTTAGCCCCTGCGCTACCTTTCCTCAGTTGACATTCGCTTCTCGCGACCTCTGGAATTTACTCCCAGCTCGTTGGTTTTGGCTTCACTTAACCGTCTACAGGAAGACACATCTCTGGATCAGCCTTCGCCAGGCGTGCTTGTCAATTTACCAGGTCAGCTGTTTTTATTCTGCAAGCCGCCCACGCTCGGACTAAATACTAGGCTGCCCACCTCTTACCTGTCCTTTTCCACTGTCCATTGTTATTTCCTCTTGCCAAACCGAGTCACAACCGTGGACAACCTGTCGCGAGCCTGGCCGGCCACGTGCAGCGCCCTCATCGTCTCTGGGGATCCCCATACCTTTGTGTTGTTTGCATGGGTCTTCAACACGCTCAGATTTATTAAATAAAAAAAAACGCGCTCCTGTGTTGGAGGCACAAGGTGGCCATCACACAGGGATTGTCGAGTTGAAATTGTCTAACTCGGGGTTGTCTGACTCGGATGGGATTAAGGCGACACCGGTGCGCTCCCGGGGGCCTCCTGTGGAGCAGCCTCACTTAGCCAATCAATGCGATCTCTTTTTGAGGATATTTTGCCGGCCGATCCCCATTTCATCGACGGGTCGCCTGGATCTGGGGACGCAGACGACAAAGGCCGTCTCTACGGCTCGAAGGACAAGGAGGCCATCCTGTCATTCGTAGTCCTTCAGACTTATGATCCTGCGGCTCTGCTGCAATCGGTCCTCCTCGAGTTTTGTGAGTGAGCGACAGCTCGCCTCAATATCGAATGGCCAGTACTTCAAATGTGTCGGACCAGGAAAAGGACTCGTATGACGGGAGACTTCTCGGAGCCTTCCCCGGCCCTAGAAAGCTGCTACTCACCGTCTTCTCTGCATGTGCGAAACACATGTAGCATCATAGCCTTTTCTTCAAGGCAAAATGGATAGTTTTTCCGCGCTCATTCATCAGGCCTCTTATTAAGCCCCGGCTTTAGCGGTAAGAGCCCTCAGCGTCTCTTACCTGCCATCCGCTTACCAGCGAACTGCTGGTCAACATGGGATAACAAAAGAAATGGTCGCCATCACCTATGTTCTCTGGGAGGAGTTACTCACGGTGAATCACCTTGTTCTCCGTAATGCCCATCAAACTGTCCGAACAAGCGGGCGCTCTATGGCTCTCTCGGTGGTCGGAGAGCACGTACTGTGGCTTAATCTTTCCGATCTCCCTGAAAGAGAATCGCCGGTCGAGCCTGGCCAGGCTCTCTTCGGGCCTGCCGTCGCGCTAATACAGCAGCGCTGCGACAATAAGGAAAAGGAGAACAAGGGTTTTAAACTTTGCCTTCCTAGGAAGCCTGGAAGGCAAAAAAAATAAAAATACTTGACCCCACTCCGACTGGATTGTTGCACGGTCACAGGTGGCTTTGAGTTCAAGTTCACGGGCGGCCAGCCCTCCGGACACCAGTTTTGCCCTCGTATTTCCCTGTTTAAACAAGGGAGGTTATCTGTCGGCGGAGTCATTGGGTTCAGTGTTGGCATGGGCTGCACTGTTCCCGGTGTAGCCCAGTGTTTGTTTCCCCGTTTTCAGAGGGGAATACAGTGAGGAAAAAGTGCACAAGCAGTGTCACCACACAGCTCCCTTCACTCTTCTCTCACAAATTCAGATAAGGCGTGGTCGCAGTGTGTTGCCCAACACACACACACACACACACACACACACACAAAAGATAAAAATCAAACGAATCACATGAATTCGTTAATAAGAAAGAACATCTCTTTACAACCCAACATGTTGCTCCTTCGTTATCCACGAGACAGGGCTGGATTGGTAATCGGGCATACCGGGCATTTTCCCGGTCGAGGACCATCACGCAGGGACAGCGAGCAACCAGTGGCCCATTGGTTTGTCTCCTGTATTGACAGCGTAAACCACCCAATCACAATGCGCTATAGACGGAGCGAGGAAGTATTTTGCGCCACCTATATAAAGATTGCATCACCCCAACTTCTTCCTCGTTGGCTTTTCCCACGTTTTCACTGCAGCATTATCAAGAACAGGCTTGCTCTGCGGTGAGTGATGCGGGAAAAAGAGCAAGGCAGGAGAAGAAGAGAGTAGTTGAATCGGTAAAGTGCTTGATAGGGACTCGCAACAGAGGCAGGCATCTAACCTATCCTAATGTGTGTGCACGCCATGAGTGTAGAATACGTAAACACTTTTTAATAAAACGTAAATTCGTATTCATATAAATTAATACTTTTATTTAGCAGGGATGCTTTAAATTGGTCAAAAGTGATGATAAAGACATTTATAATGTTACAAAAAATTATCATTTCTTATTTCTTAATTCTTAATTTTTCGTCTGAACTTTCTATTCATCAAAGAAACCTGAAAAAAATATACTAAGCTGTTTTCAACATAATAATAATAATAAATGTTTTTTTGAGCTGCAAATCAGCATATTATAATGATTTCAGAAGGATCATGTGACTGGAGTAATGATGCTAAAAATTCAGCTTTAAAATCGCAGGAATAAATTGCATTTTAAAATATATTCAATTAGAAAACAGTTATTTTAAATAGTAAAAATATTTCACAATATTACTGTTTTTGCTGTATTTTCAAATAAATGCAGACTTGGTGAGCAGAAGAGAATTCTTTAAGAAACATTAAAAATCTTACTGTTCAAAAACATTTGACTGATATAGTGTACACACACTATACCTGTGTGTGTACACGTGTGTGTGCACATGTGTGTGTGTATGTATATATATATATATATATATCGAAGTGGTGGTGGGCTGCCTGGACTAAAAAATGCCAGTGCATTTTTTTCCCCAGTCCAGCCCTGCCACAAGATGGCGCCATTGTACCATTGTACCATTGTATCACATTGTACCACTCTCTTCTCATACGGAAGAAGGCTCTGCTCACATTCTGAAAGACGAAATCTCCTTCCTCCTCGAAAAAGGGGTTGGTTCGAGTGTCTCCCCCGCACTTAAACCTAGTTCCAAAGAATGATGGTTCTCTCTGTCCTATTCTGGATCTCAGTGTTGAACAAACATTTGAGGAAATACAATTTCAGAAGATGCTTTTTTCCACATAAGCATTAATCCTCCGCACAGGAAATTCGTTCGTTTCGCCAATCAAGGCGTTCTCCCGTTCGGGTTCGCTCAAGCCTAGGATGATCTGTCTGTGCGTGTGAGCAGGCTTGGCCACACTGAGAAAAGCGGGTCTCCAGATCCTGACATATATAACCGATTCAAAGGAGAAAGTGATGCAAAACATGGCCCGTGTGCTCGCTCACGTCACAGCATTCAGTGTCAGAGTGAATGTGAGCTAAAACAATTTCACTCCTGCCCAGAATGTGATATTTCTGTGTTTGGAGCTAAACTGCATTACAGTGCTTGCGCGCGCTTGAGAAAGTAATGCAAAACACGGCTCGTGTGCTCGCTCACGTCACAGCCCTCGGCTAAAGAGTGAATGTTAACAAGAGCGATTTCACTTCATGCCCAGAATGTGATATTTCTGTGTCTGGAGCTGAATTACAGTACAATGTGCGCACGCCTGTAGCAAGTGCGCTTTCTCTTCTTCTTGATCGCATTTCAGGGAAGGGGCAAGCGTGAAGATTCGCACGTCTCAGACTACAGGGTCTTATGGCTTCGGCTGTCCATGTCCTGCCTCTGGGCTTTCTGAGAATGAGGGTGTTCATGAAGTGGGTTTATCTCTTCATTTCAGCCCATTACGCGATCTCTACCGCTCAGTCACAGTGACGCGCTCGTGCACAGCAGCTCTGCATCACTGGAGGAATGCAGAGTTTTACGCTCATGGGACCTCCCTGGGGCCATCATGTTCCGGAAAGTGGAAACGACAGACGGCGTCCTTAACAGGATGGGGAACCATCAAGGAGAGCAGAACATTGAACATGTGTGGCCGAGCACACTCTTCTCAGCCCACATACATTATTTGGAGCTCCTCATAGTTTGGATGGCTCTGAAACATTTTCTGCCTCGCCTGCAAGGTCATCACGTGCTGGTGAGTTGTAACCACGCCACAGCCATATGAACCGCCAGGTGGGATGCGCTCCTCCAAGCTCCATGCACTAGCTCACAGGCTGTTAATATGGAGCAGGCAGCATTTTCTGTTATTGCGGGCGACCCATGTCCCGGGCATTCTAAACAGGGGTGCAGTCCTTTTGTCGTGGGGGAAACCCCTCTACGGAGAATAGCGCCTCCTCCCTCAGATAGCGGAACTGCTATGAAAGAGGTTTGGTCAGGCAGCCGTTGATTTCTTTGCCTCATGCCCACTGCACTATGTTCTTCTCACCACGGGACGAGGACGCCCCCACTTGGCGTGGACACACTGGCCCACCCATGGCCCTTTGTGCTGCTCTATTCCTTTGTTCTGCCTAATAACTACTACCCTGGTCAGGGTGAAAGAACAGAGTTTGACTCTGATTTTGATAGCACCCAGGTGGCCCAAGGCTCTGTGGCTGGCAGAGATAATCCCTCTTCTGTATACCTAGCCATGGCCCCTCCCATTTATCACGGACCTCCTGTCCCAAGCGAACGGGGAAATCCACCACCCTCACCTGGACTGGGTGGCTCTCTCTGGCCTGGCCCATGAGAGGGCAAACTTAAACACATTGCCCCCCCCCCACGTGTTATTACTATTCAGAAGGCTGGAGCCTCTTCTGCATGCTCCCTTTATGATTGCAAGTGGCATGTATTTGAGGAGTGGTGTGAGGGGTACCAGCTGATATAATATTTGCACAGGTTCTCTGTTCATCCCTCGTGCACTAATTCTCTCGCAGTGGAGATAGGTTTTTCTCAGGCCTAACCCGGCCTTTATGCCAGAATGCTTCCCAGCTTTCACGTTTAAAGTGTTTGAGCTTCTGCTTTTCACCCTCTGCGGAGGATCAGAGGCTAAATGCTTCAGGTCCTGTTGCGTGGGGACCAGCCGACAGGACCAGCCCTTTCAGGAGGAGTGATCAGCTCTTCATCTAATGGGCCCCCTGAACATGGGGAAAATCAATTTCTAAGTAATGCCTCTCTCATTGGCTCGTGGAAGCCATCTCTCTGGCAAATGAATCAAATGGAGTGTGGTCCTCAGAGCGCAATTCACTAGGGACATAGTGGCCTTGCGGGCTCCGTTTAAAGTGGTTTCCTTGCAGGTCATTTGTGCTGCTGCAAGCTGGGCCTCTCCACACACATTTGTCAAATACTACCGGCTTGATGTTACCCACACCCCGGTAAGTTACTCTGTTTTAGGTGTGGGCTCTTTGTAGCCTTGTGCCCTTAGACCCTTTACACCTTTTTAAGCCTGGGTTGCCCAGCCCGGTTTATTCATCTCATTAAGCAGGTCATCTGGTGTAATTTTGCTGAAAGATCAAGAATGTCAATCTTGATCATGTTGATGGATGACTGAAGTTCCCATATGTGATTGTCTGCGTTGTGTATTTAATTATTTTTTTTCTTCCGTGACAGTTGGCTGGGCAGTGGGTCTAGTTGTCTTTTAGAGGTTGTGGCTTCATACGCAGGTGAGGAGGTCAGTGCGTATGGGTCTCGGGACAGCCATCAAGTGGTATCTGCGCAGAGTAAGAAAGAAAACAAAAGACGACAGAGCAGTATTGTTGTAAAAGACTGCAAACACTAGGGTTGTATCCTTTGTTCGATCTGAGTCTGCTATTGTTGTTCCTTCTTTCCCTATTTCTTAATTCCTGCGACACCTAAAGAACAGTGAGGTAAGGATGGACTAGTGGATGGGGAAGGCCTATGAGGGAGTCTTCACCGCAGGGTTGGCCACCGAAGCCTGTTGCATTCGGTTCTTCCCTGGGCTCCTCACTGGTCCTTGTGTCCTATCCTATCCCTGTAGGTGGGGGAACAACTTTACAGTGTGACACATGAGTCCAGGTTTTCCTTCCCTGACACAACACTGCAGCTGCTGTAATCAACATCACTTGATGTGGTCCGTGCCACTTAGGCTCTAACGGCTTATTTATGAATGACTTTATCATGCAACAAACAACTCCAATTCTGCATTCTCTATGGGAGTTTCTGTTACTTCACTCGTAGGTGCGTATGTAAGCTTACAATCATGAGTCATTTCTCCTTCATCCTCTAACACAACTTCAGTCATTGCAGACATCATACATGAGGATGGGTTCGTGACTGACGCACACTGTAAAACAATGTTCGGGGCTGTGAGGGTTGTTAACCAATTTCCCCAACGAGAGGAGGTGACAGAAGTGACTTTTGTCTCTTCAAAGAGATGCATGATGTTAAGAAAGACATTGTTAGACTCTTAAGGAAGTAAACGAGTAACATCAGAAGAGAATTTCAGAGTTGGAAGAAAGAGTGAATGAAGCTGAAAGATACCAAAGAAGATGGAATCTAAGGCTTTACGGCCTAGCAGAGCAAGAAGGAGAGAATGTCAAACAACGAGTGATTGATATATGTCGCGCCTTGGTACTGGAGGCTGCAGATAACTTTCCTCATCACATTGAAGTTGTTCATCGCGTCGGGAGGAAAAGCGCAGAGAAGGTTCGACTGGTCATCTTGAGGTTTACGGCGAGATCAGCCAAGGAGCTTTATGTTTATATTCGTTCAATGTTAAGGGCATTCGTGTTTTGTTAAAGAGAAAAGCTATTTTTTTATTTCTTAAAAGATTTAAGGCTGACTTATTTTTTACAGGAAACTCATGCAGTAAAGTCTGATTTTGTTTTTTGGAAAAATCAATGGGGTAGTGATATCTGGTTGGCATACGGGAGTAATAAATCAGCAGGGGTCGCAGTTTTGAAAGGTAATTATAAAGGGAAAATTTTGAAAAGTAAAGCTCACTCTTGTGGAAGATGGTTGATTTTAGTTGTAGAAGTTGGTAATAATTTTTTAATTTTGGGGAACATCTATGGTGACAATTATACTCTACAAAACAGGTTGTTATTACAAAATTTTAGAGAAGAAATTCTGGATTTCTTTAAAATATACCCAAGTGCCCAGTTGATTTTAGGTGGTGAATGGAACACTATTAATGATCCTTTTTTTGGATTGTTTTCCTCCCTGTATCAGTAGACAGTCCCAATATACTGATATATTTAATTTATGTTCCCAATTAAATTGTCGGGATGAATGGAGGCACAGGAATCTTGATAAGATATACTTTACTTGGAGTAATAAGGATAGATCTATACAATCTAGAATTTACTTTTGCTTAACATCTGAGGAACTTGGGAATCAAATTCAGGAGACTGATATAGTGCCTTCAGTCTTCAGTGACCATAGAATGATCCATTTAGCTATCAGCCTTGGTGATACAAGAATATACTGTATACTGGATTACTGGAAATTAAATAATTCACTTTTTGAAGATGTTCAGTTTAAGGATAATGTTAAAATTGTGATAAAGAAATGTTACAATAATGCTAAAATATCAGGCTTATATGAAACAAATTGGGAAATGATTAAATATGAAATTAGAAAATTTGCAGTCTCAAGAAGTAAAGAAATTGCCAAAACCAAAAGAAACAAAGAAAACAGTTTAATTCAAAACATAATTGATATACATGACAAACAAATAGAAAGTGAACAAGATAAAAATATTTTAATAAAACTACAATTGGAATTAGAACAAATCTATGAATATAAAGCTATGGGCGCGTTTATAGGTCAAGGAGAAAGTGGTTAGAAAAAGGTGAATCGAATTCTAAATATTTTTTCAATCTTGAAAGAAAAAATCGAAACTCAAGATTAATGATTCTCTTACAGTTTACACAAAATTAATATCTAATTTTGTTGTTACATTTTATGAAAAGTTATATGCCCAAAATAATAATATAGGTAATGTTGCTTTTTTTACTTAAAAAAAATGCAAAAACTATAGATCATCATTCTAAATACATATGTGATCAAGACATAACTCTTGAAGAAATTCAAAAAAGCATTGAAAAGCTTAAAAATAATAAAGCACCAGGTAACGATGGGCTGACCTGTGAATTTTATAAAGAGTTCAAAGAAGATATCTCAGAGTTTCTTTTATATGTCTTCAAAGAAATTTTGCAAAATTAAGTAATGTTGCCAACTATGTTACAGGGATTGATTACATTGATTCCTAAGTCAGGTAAAGGCGTATTAAATATAGAAAATTGGAGACCTAATCAATAATAATACTAAATTACTTTCACATATATTTGCAAGTCGATTAAAGTTAGTTTTAAATGAAATTATAGATGATTGTCAATCTGGCTTCTTACGTGGTAGATATATTGGCAATAATATTCGATTAATATTAGATTTGATTGACTACAATTTTCTTTTAAATGATGATAGTTACATTTTTTCATATAGATTATTACAAAGCATTCGATACTGTAAACCACAAATTTTTATTTGAAGTTCTTGATTCCTTTGGTTTTGGCAACAATTTTATCCGTGGAGTTCAAACATTATATAATGATTGTAATAGCTCTGTTAAACTACCCTTCGGGACCACTCCTAGATTTAATATAGGTAGAGGTGTTAAACAAGGAGATCCATTATCTCCTCTGTTATTTTTATTGGTCATGCAAGTATTGTATCTTCATATTAAAATCAATCCATTTCAAGGTATCCAGTTGGCCAATAATGTGATTAAATGTTCCCAGTTAGCAGATTATACGGCAATTTTCTAAAAGACATAAAATAATTAAAAGTGGCTCTTGAGTGTCTTCATGAAATCTATTTAGTATCAGGGTTAGCTACAAATATAAAAAATGTGAATTGTTTGCTTTAAAAGAGAGTAACTTGTCTGAATTTTGTGGCATTCCAATAAAAGACTATATTACTTATTTAGGAATTACGATATGCAAAGATCAAAAAGAAAGAATAAATCTTAATTATACCCCAATAATGAATAAAATTCAAAAGAAATTTAATATTTGGCTGATGAGAGACCTTTCTTTTAACAGGAGAGTTTTGGCTATAGATATTCCAAAAAGTATCATTAATGAGATAAATAAATGTATATATAATTTTATTTGGAAAAATAAACATCATTATTTGAATAAAAAAAATACTTTGTTTCCACTTAACCAAGGTGGGCTAAATGTACTTGATTTTGAAATATCTAACACTATTTTTAAAATTAAGTGGATACAAAATTATATCCGTTCAAAAGATAAGCTATGGTATTACATCCCTAATATTATTTTTTGAAAAAGTAGGTGGTACTGAATTTCTTCTTAATTGTAATTTAAATATTAGCAAGCTTCCCATAAAACTTTCCAATTTTCACAAACAGGCATTGTTATCATGGATGATTATATACAAACACAAATTTTCCCCTCACAAATGCTTAATTTGGAATAATAAATATATTATACATCAAAATAAATTTTTAGTTAATTGGTTTAAAAAAAATATTTAGTTGGTTTCTCAACTTTTGAATAGGAGTAATGGTCATGTGCTTACATTTTCAGAGTTTTTAGAAAATTTTTCATTTTATATACCTGTTAAGGAGTATATGATGGTAATTAATGCCATTCCTTCAGAACTTAGGAAATGATTAGAAAATGATATAGTCGAAAAAACAAATTTAGATTTCAGTGTTAAACTGGAAGGTATAAATATAAAAGAACAAAAATGTAATAATAATTATCTTAGAACGATTTGCCAAATTTCCAGTGTTCCTTTAGCCATTGGTTTTTGGAGATCACAATTTCAAGATGTCAACTGGAAAGAAACCTTTAAGATCTCCAAACGTTTTTGTATCACAAATAAAATTAGAGAAGTATCATACAAGATCGTTCATCGTATTTATCCTGTAAAACAGGTAATTGCAAAGTTTTGTAAAGACATTGACTTAAAGTACTTTTGTAAAGAGGAAAATTAGAGTCTTGTTCATTTATTTATTTTATGATTGTATTTATACAAAATTATTTTGGTGTGATTTTTTTTGTTTGTTAAACAAAGTACTAATTTTGCAACTCAAAGAAAAGGATGTTTTATTTTTTTATGAGTATACTGTTGACTTCAAAATTTGGTATATTGTGAATTTACTCATTATATATGGAAAATTCTTTATTCACAAATGTAAATGGGCCGTGAAAAAAACAAATTTTACTCATTTCAAAATAGAAATAGGTCACTTCATAAAAGAAACAAGAAATAACAAAGCAAAAAAAAACATATTAAAATGTATATAATTTGTAGTTGTTTACAGACGTGTGATTTTTTTTTTATTGCTTTTCTTATTTTTTTTAAGTATTTGTTTTGATTCAGTTTAAATGTTATTGCCCTTATATTTTCTTTGTTCTAAAAACTGCAACAACAAAAAAAAAAAAAAAAGGATTTCCTGGAACTTCATCAGTGAGTCTCCTTGTTAGTTTCTTCGCTTGAGGGCGTCCTCTGGCTACGAGTATGAATGAAAAAGAAATTACATTAATTGAGTAGTCATTACTGCTCACAAAACCCTAATTTGGGTAAAATATAAAAAATAATTAAGAACTTTGAGGTAAACATTTGCAAATCCTTACGTTTTTCTCCAGGGTAGAGAAGTGTACATTTTCCACATTGCAGCTATATTTATTATTATATTTATTCTTACATACTAAGTTTTGTATATTATAGTGAAATTGTGTTATTACAAAAGTGATATTCCTTATTTTGTTTAATGTTTTTATTTAGAAATAATAACCATAATCATTATTAGTTGTGATGTGTGATATATTGATATAAAACAAATTTTGCCCAAATTGTGCAGGTCAGCCCTACAAGTACACAACCTGTTTTTTTTATTTTTATTTTAATTATATTATTAATAACTAATAAAAAATTTTTGTCCTGAAAACAATAAGGTTTGGATTGTCTGCCCTGGACAGGATGTTAATGTAAAACCATTCGTGTCTGTAGCACCGTGTGCCCTATCCAAATATTAATTTAAAAACATTCATGTTCTGCAGCACCAGTGCAATATTCAAAAAAAAAAAAAAAAAAAAAAAATTGAAAGTAAGCCCTGGAATTATATTTATTGTTTTTACTGAAGGAAAAATAGGAAAATAAGATAATAAAATTGGTGTCTTATGTCCATCCTGCCACCAGAGGTCACTTGATTACCAACAAACACATTAGGCTACTATGTTTACGAAATTAGTGTTTACAAAACTGACCAAAAAAAAAAAAAACGTTTTATATTTGCTTGTGTACAAATAATTGTTTCTTTTCTATGTGGTTCATCTCATTGTTTCTGTTTCCTGTTTAATCTCTCTCCTATATGCTGCTGGCTCATTAATATTCAACATACGATTACCATACTGGGCAGAAATGCACATTTAAAAAGTACAAGTGTCTATTAATTTCAGGATATCAGCACCCCTAGTTCCCGCGGCCATGCGTGAAGGAAGAAGGGATGCAGCTGCGGCTACTGCATGCACACATAAATATAGCATAATATTTTGTCACACTGTACAACAATAATTACTGTTTTTGCATTATTGCAAGGACCGTAAAAAAAAGAAAAAAAGAAGGTAAATTGGCAACAGTGTCTACAGGTTCCTCAGGTACATCCTGCTGCCAGCTGCCTATTTTGTGTTGGTTCTGTGTTTGGTATTTCAAACGCGCTCTGAGAGATTTTTAATCTCTTTTGCTCATTGTGCCAATAATAATGACGCTTTAAGTAATGAATATTCATTACTCAAAGCAAGACCCGCCTTTCTGTATAATCCAATGGGCGCAGGTTTGATGTCGTCTCCAGGAAGTCTTCCGCTCGTGTACAGATGACAGCTGAACAGAGATTATTTAACCGGTTAGCCCTGTCTCCGTCCCGAAACATATAGCAATGGAAGTATTAATGTCCTACCTTCACAGCCAAAGGGGATAACATCTGCTGTATTGCTAGACATATAGTGGGCTAAATAGCTGCTTTATTTGTTTGTTTGAAAGGATCGGGATCAAGCCTAAGTGAGGTACTGCTATTCAGCTGCCACATTAGCGGCTAATGCACTTATCCTATTCTTAAATGCATTTATTTCATAACATACTCAGTAAAACTAAGCGTTTATCGCGATAGCGTATTATGACGCGTATAGGATTGTGGCCATATCAGATGCATGCTTTATTTTTATACTCGGATCGCGACAAAAATGTGGTTAAGACAGATCACAAGCTTAAAAACAAGAAAGGACAATCAGTGTAAACTTAAAGGCTTTTCGTAATAATAAATGCTCACTCTACAGATCTTCTCTCATTGTTTGTTTTTTTGTCTAGTAACTAGAATGGCATAAATTGTGCATTTATATGGTTCAAGGGCGTCACTCAGTTTTAAGAAGGAGTGACATTTAATTTCATCAACTTTTTTTTTTTACAAATGTTGAAATGTTCATTTATGTCATTTAGCCAAGATGGCTCATTTTCACATTAATATAAAAGTAAAAAGTACTGCTTCCGCTCTGGAATGGAATTCCTTCTCTGATGACATCCGTTTGACGCTTGGGCAGAAAATCCTTAACCACACCCCTCCAATCGCTAGTTTGCTGCAAGTGAAAGATGAGAGGAGGAGCGCAAAAATAAAATTCCGCCCTCTATTCAATATTCTATTTCAGTTGGAAATATGCCACCATACTGAACTAAAGTTGACAGAAACTTCCGGTTCACACAGACTTTAAGAATCTTTAAAAACACAACACTAAATCAGTAAATAGACTTGATTAATTTGAAATTGAAGGGAATCTCCAGCTCATAAATAAATAAAAACTTTATTTGACTTTTTATCTAATATCTTAAAAGCTTGCTAATAGACAGTTTTAACAGGCTAAGGGTATGATGAAGAACATAGATAGTTTAAACAGTTGTAGCATATACCAAGCATTGTTCCTCTCTGTTATGTGTGATTTTCCCAACTCTTTTCCTGAACACAGCATGTTGCATGTTAGGCCTGAGAAAAAAAGGCTGTATCTTTCTGTGTGTATCCTGTCTGTGAACCCACACTCATATTTTGCTGTTGTTCCATCTTTTGCATCCAGATGGAGGATTCTGTAGAGTCTAAGTGGACGCTGAAGTCGGATGCAAAATTAGAGCCTTTTCTCTATTGTTGCTCAGCCTGTGATTGCAGTGAGGAGCCTTTCCGTGGAAAAGTGTTCCGGAACAGAACTAAAGCCAGGAGTATGTCTATGCCATCAGCACCTAGCTCTGCCAAGTTCAGGTAAAACAAGACTCTCTGTTAAGATAGTCTAAACAAGTGCCTTTAATCTTGTCTGTTAATGTGTGTTTCAGCTTACAAAGTGTTAGTCCTTTCCATTCTGGCCATAACACTCAACACATTTTCTGAGCAGCTCATGATTGATCCCTCCTCAGGACAGCCACTAACTATCACATGAGCAGATGATGACAGTTCTCTCACAATAAGCGTTATAGAGACAGAGCGCATTTAGGCCACGCCCACACCGGGGGGAAAACAACCCAACGCTCTCCATTGACTTTGTATTGCGAGAATCTGCCTCCTTGTCATTTCTGACTTATAACAAAAAACAGAGCAATGCCTAAAAGCTGCTGTGTGACAAGGTGTACAGTAAACAAGCTAAAAAACCCAGAACTACGTTTTTATAAGCTGTCGACCCCAAAAAACGAGCGTTTAAGGACACAAATAGTTGTACATGTCGAGGTATTTCACATTGGGCCATTCAGTTGGATCATTTCTCAAACAAAATGAAGATAAGGAAAAGGGGCACTGACGTAGACCAATAAAATGTATAAATATATCTCCTCTCAGGCTCACATAGGGTGGTGAAATAATCCTTTGACATGGTTAAAAATAATGAATGTTTCCTGTTGCCGATTACGTTTCCCTCCAGTGGGCTTAGTTGTCAGAGTAATATGACACGTTGCGCTCTACTTTTGTGTCCTAAACGCTCTTTTTTTTGGGTCGACAGCTTATAAAAACGTAGTTCTGTTTTTTTTAAGCTTGTTTACTGTACACCTTGTCACATAGCAGCTTTTAGACATTGTTTTGTTTTTTGTTATAAGTCAGAAATTACAAGGAGGCAGCTTCCCGCAATACAAAGTCAATGGAGAGCATTGGATAGCGTTGGATTGTTTTCCCCACCGGTGGGTGTGGTTTTCAGATTATGACACGTGTTGCTCTGTCTCTGTAGCCTTGAGTCAAATCACTCAAACCATTTATAAAGCTGCTAACTCATTGTGTGGCCACTACTGCTGAAATAAGGCTTTCATTGCATGGAAATACGTTTCTATAAGATAAAATACTGCCGTTTTACTGCTATCATTTTCAGCTATCATTTTTATTTGCATGAGCAGAAGATATTTTTTGTTGTTTTTGTTTTCTTTGTTTGCAAATGAAACCTTGAGAAATATATCAGATAGGCGTAATACTATATTTGGATTGAGGAATATTTGAGTAATATAGGGTAAAATTGTTGTTTTCAGAGCAAGAAAAGTTACAGAAAAAAAAAATCTTGTAATTTGAAGCTTTACTTGTAAGTAATGTTGTCACGGTACCAATACCAGTGAAAATCCACGGTTCTCTGTACCAATTTCGGTACCAAAGCAAAACACAAAAACATGCTAATTAAAAAAACACGTTCTTTTTTATTAATAAAGTCAAACAAAAATAAAATGTACAAAAATCAATGGCATTCTTTATACTTATTTAAAACTGTGTTTCAAGTTTTTCCGCAAATAATAAAAGTATGAAAAAAAGTAAACAAGTTTCACCCAAAAGTTTTTGTCATATTTCTGCTGCCTCTGAAAAACAACTGCAAACTGTTGTCTGTTTTAGGGTTTGCTGGTGTGTTTCATGATCTTCCTGCAGCTGTAAAAGGAAAATATAATATACTTAAGTAAAGCAATGGGCTGAGTCTGTCCAAATGCAACATTAGATCATTGACAACAGCTAAAATATAACTTTTCAGTAAATAACAAACCTCAGCTTTTATAATAAATGTATATAAGATTACATATATTTTAAGTCAAGTGTATATCAAATAGATGAAAACTGTAGTATTAAAAACACTGAACAATAAGATTCCATTTGTTAGATAACATGACCTATCAATAAACAATAGTTATAGCAATTATTCTTCTTAGGGTTAATTTCAAAATTTACTAATACATAAAATCAAAAGTTAAATCTGTTAAAATGCACAATGAACAAACATGAATGATCAAGTGTTTGTATTAAATAACATTCAAAAACATTAATAAATGTTGTAAAAATTAAAATGATTGGTCACGCAATTAATTTGGTAGTCCACTCATATTAACATGAAGTCATGTTAATGAATGGTATATTATTGTAAAGTCTATACAGGAGATAAAATGTGACGTTACTTTCATTTAATCCAAACTGTGTACATATTTAATTTTAAAGGGCTTTTAAAACCTGCTAGAGTTATCCAGCCAAGAATAACAACTAACTAAGTTAGCTAAAAAAAAAAAAAAAAGCCCAGAACTGCTTTTCTGACAGACTGATATGACATAAACAATGTTAACCATTTGTACATTCTCTAACACGCATATTTTAGATTCACAATTCATTTAAAAGCCTCTGGTGTGTAAAAACAGTAAATACCATCATATCACCCTAATAAAAGGTATAGGAGCATTAAATAGTTAATAAAGAAACTTCATTCTAATGCTCATTATATTAGCGTTACCCGCGCTTATGCTAACGATTAACTACATATACACTAACGGCGATGTTTATTTCAATCCGACATTCAAATTAAAATATGGAATAATATTCATATCAGAAGATCTAAATATTAAAAATTAAAATGAAACTTACCTGCTTGAACTCTTTCATTTGATCCAGGTGTTGGTCTTTAAAGTGTTTTGTTAATTTGATGTGTTTCCTCCTTTTGAGGTCACCATGTCTCAGTGCTTTTATGAAGAGAGCGCACCTTTCGGATAGCGCATCAAGAACCGGGTTGACTGGGTACTCGGTACCACCGGTACTTAAAAAAAAAACTGGTACCGTAACGTTTAAATTTTTTTAGTACCAAGTGGACAAACACTACTTGTAAGTAGAGGATACTTCAATAGCTTGAACTGATTTTGAAATGTAATTCTGGCTGCCCTTAAAATGGGTCATACCATTCAAATTACCTGAACAGTTGAAGTTAAACCCTGTTTATTCAAGGACTCGCATTTACTGCATGAACAGAGCAATAACATAATGTAAGTGTCTGAAATGCATGTGCACAGTACAGCTGAATGATAAAATTTACCCTCTTTAACTTGATGCTATTAAACTGAATGATAAACTGCGGATTATCTATCACTTAGATGCATGAAATCAAGTCACGGTGTTCAGGGCGGGTGTGGGGTGTCATTTCAAACCTGCAGTAGAACTCATTCAAATCGTCTGCCACTTGTTGATTCTCCACAGTGCTGGGGGGGATGGTGTCTTGTAGTTGGTGATTTCTTTTAGATTTTTCCACACTGATGCCGAGTCACTGAAAGAGATTTTAATCTTTATTTTTTCAGAATAATTCCTCTTTGCCACTCTGATCTCCTTTTCCAGTGTGTATTTAGCCTGTTTATACAAGACATTATCCCCCTTCCTGTAAGCATCTTCTTTGGCCTAACGGAGCTGTCTTGAGTTTTGGAGTGAACTATGGTTTGTCATTGTTGTAAGTTAAGTGAGTCCTGGTAGGAATGCACATATCTGCACAGAAACTGATATATGATGTTACAGTCTCTGTGAGTTCGTCCAGATCGGTGTCAGCAGCTTCAAAAACACTGCAATCAGTGAGGTCAAAACAGGCTTGTAGATCCTGCTTTGCTTCATTAGTCCATCTTTTTACAGTCCTTAATACAGGTTTAGCTGATTTCAGTTTCTGCCTGTAGGTCGGTATAAGATGAACTAAACAGTGATCAGAGAGCCTACAATGCCGGCTGTTCTGACTCACAGACTGCAAGTAGGTTTTTTATATTTAAAGAATTTGCCACTGATGATTCAAACGCGAGTTTTTGAGCAGTGTAGATTAGCACTTGTTGTTTGTAATTTCTCAGATCACAAATGAAGACATGGTTTCTTAGGCAAGATGAAACGCAACACGTAAAAAGACAGTAGAGGTAATTTATAATCCGTAATTATGTCCCCACTGGATGCAAAAAAATACCTAGTTTATAATGGGTTTTAATGTTTTTGTCTCGTTACTCTGGCCGGACAGGGCATCACAATATGGTAAAGGGGCGTAACATTTCCGTCACACGCTTGAGGTATTCGGCCAATCACAATGCACTGGACAGCTGGCCAATCAGAGCACATCTCGCTTTTCAGAACAATGAGCTGTGTACAAATCTACGTGTTTCAGAAAGGCGGGGCATAGAGGAGAAACAATAATGTTCAGTATGTAGAAAATAATGTTTTTTTTTAACCTTAAACCGCATAAACACATTTCAATGCACCAAATACACAAAATAATGTTCTTTTTAGCAGCATCATATGACCCCTTTAAACATTCAGCATGTGAATCACAACAATGGTAACAATTCAGTTTCATTTATTTTCATTAATTGTAACAATAACCATTTTATTTGTTCTTTTTGTTGTGCTACTACTGACACAAGACAGCAAATAAAATCGACAACTGTAAAACAAAGCAACTGCATAATTCATTCATGCCGCAATGCACTCTGGGAGTCAGTGAGTAGCTATACTAAGTCATGAGTAAACCTAAATGAAAGGATCAATACAGTTCTTTTTTAGTTACTAGAACTCTTGTGTAAGTAAACTATACTAACTAAGCATTTGTCAGTACAACATAGTATTCCTATTTCACTTTACTTAGGTTTGCATGCTTGCATTAGATTTTACAGTGTAGCTGCTGCATTTTGGACCAGTTGGAGTTTGTTTATTAAGTGTGCAAAACAACCACCCAGCATTGCAACAATCTGGCCTTGAGGTCATGCATTAACATTTCTGCATTTGACACTGAAAGCCTAGGTCGTAATTTAGATATATTTTAAGGTGGACAAATGTGATGATTACAAATGCTAGAAACATGGTTTTCAAAGGAAAGATTGCTATCAAGTAGCACACCCAGATTCCTAAATGATGACAAAGAATTGACAGAGTGGCCATCAAGTGTTAGACAGTGCTCTGGGTCAGTGGTTCTCAATTTCTGTCCTCACATACCACTGCTCTGCATATGTTGCATTTCCAATACCAGTGAAAATCCACGGTTCTCTGTACCAATTTCGGTACCAAAGCAAAACACAAAAAAAATGCTAATTGAACAACATTTTTATTAATAACATTAAACAAAAATTAAATGTACAAAACAAATGCCATTCTTTATACTTATTTAAAATTGTGTTTCAAGTTTTTCCGCAAGTAATAAAAGTATGAAAAAAAGTAAACAAGTTTCACCCAAAGTTTAGTCATAGTTCTGCTGCCGCTGAAAAACATCTGTAAACTGTTGTCTGTTTTAGGGTTTGCTGGTGTGTTTCATGATCTTCCTGCAGCTGTAAAAGGAAAATATAATATACTTAAGTAAAGCAATGGGCTGAGTCTGTCCAAATGCAACATTAGATCATTGACAACAGCTAAAATATAACTTTTCAGTAAATAAATAACTCAGCTTTTATAAGAAATTTAGATAAGATTACAAATATTAAGTTTATATCAAATAGATGGAAACTGTAGTACTAAAAACACTTTACTATAAGATTCCATGTGTTAGATAACATGACCTAACAATAAACAACAGTTATATGGCAATTATTCTTCTTAGGGTTAATTTAAAAATGTACTAATACATAAAATCAGTTAAAT
Organism: Sinocyclocheilus anophthalmus; assembly: GCA_018155175.1. Lineage (NCBI taxonomy): Eukaryota > Metazoa > Chordata > Actinopteri > Cypriniformes > Cyprinidae > Sinocyclocheilus > Sinocyclocheilus anophthalmus. Next base: position 208,772 of record JADLZN010005930.1, read on the forward strand.
CTGTTAAAATTATTTAATGCACAAAGAACAAACATGAATGATCAAGTGTTTATTATATAACATTCAAAAACATAAATTAAGGTTGTAAACATAATGGTTCACACACGGAAATTGATGTTAGATCAAATGCATTAACCATGAAGTCATGTTAATGACTGGTATCTTATTGTAACCGTATATTACAGGGAGAGAAAAGGGACGTTACTTCATTATCCAAACGGTGTAAATTTACTTTTTTAAAGGCTTTTAAATCTGCTTAGAGTTACCAGCCAAGAAAACAACTCACTAAGTAGCGAAAAAAAAAAAAGCCAGAAAAGGAACTGCTTTTCGGGACAGGGACCGAATATGACATAAACAATGTTAACCATTTGTACATTCTCTAACACGCATATTTTAGATTCACAATTCCATTTTTAAAGCCTCTGTGGTAAAAACAGACATACCACATATCACCCTAATAAAGTTATAGAGCATTAAATAGTAATAAAGAACTTCTTCTAATGTCATATATTAGCGTAGCAGCTTAGCTAACGAATTAACTATGCTAACGGCGATGTGATTGCAATCCGACATGCAAGATAATAGGGATAATATCACATCAGAAGATCTAAATAATTAAAAATAAATTAAACTTACCTGCGTGAAACTCTTTAATTGATCCAGTGTGGTCTCTTAAAGTGTTTTGTTATTGATGGATTCCTCCTTTGAGGTCACCATGGTCTCAGTGCTTATGAAGAGAAAGACTTCACAGATAGCGCATCAAGAACTGGGTTGACTGGGTACTCGGTACCACCGGTGCTTAAAAAAACCTGGTACCGTAACGTTTTAATTTTTTTAGTACAAGTGACAACACTAATTGTAAGTATGAGGATACTTTTCTAATAGCTTGAACTGATTTTGAAATGTAATTCTGGCTGCCCTTAAAATGGGTCATACCATTCAAATTACCTGAACAGTTGAAGTTAAACCCTGTTTATTCAAGGACTCGCATTTACTGCATGAACAGAGCAATAACATAATGTAAGTGTCAGTACAACACTTACACCTCTTATTTAACACCTGTCGTTAGAAGAGAGCTCCATGCATGAACTATGTTCCGATTGACATGGTCCCTACACAGTGTGGGTAAGTTACTTTCAAAAACTAATTAATTACTAATTACATCATCAATATTGTATTTAAATTACTTTTCTAATTACTGAAAAGTAATTTAGATACTCAGTAAGTAACTTTATTATTCAAATCATTAATTACATTTTAAAATCCCTATAAACCTTAAAACATAGACAATAGAAATTAAACTCTTTATTCATTCAATTTGAGCCAAACATGGAATAGTTTAGACTTTTAGTTTTAAAACAAATGTAATACTTAAAACATTTTAACAAAAAATGTAACCTCCTTTGGTTAACAAATAGAATTACTCTGCAAAATACCTGAATAACAAAAAAGCTTAAGTTAAACAATACATGTATCAAGCTGTAAGCATAACATTTTTCAAAGCAATGAGTACCATATTTCATGCACACTGGCATACTGTACATGTATTGGCAGTCACTAATACTAATTTTACCTACTCCTAACAAAAAAAACATTTTGTACTGTTATTCATGCATATATGCTTTGTATTACCTCTGCAATTTGCATAGATAAACAAAATAAGTGTTTCTTGCAACAGTTGACACCCCCAAAGCCAAAGGACGGGTCCTGTCTAAAGTATGCTTAGAAAAGAAGTAGAATCGACACGTGTTGCCTGAGGGATAGACTCATTTAAAGTAATGTAATTATCTGGTTTTAGCCAGGTTACTGTCAAACATAGCAAATTTATGTTATGATCTGTGATCATTTACATTTCACTTACACTTTCCAGTGTTTCCCCTAGGTTTACAGCTTTTTGGAGGGGGGCAGATGGATGCAGACACAAACACTTAAAGGGGTAACACTTTATAATAACTTTCATTAATAAATCATTAACAAACATTATATAATGCTTAACAGATCATTGGTTAATATGTATTCACATAGCTAGAAATATGAGTTAATGTGTTTGTTAATGTTTACTAATGAACTTACTAATCATTACCTAATGATTAACATATGATTTTTTAATGTAAATTGAAATGCTTACAAATCTCATTAAACTTTAAATTCATATGATCATGGATTTTTTTTTAAATCTTCAAATGATTTTGACAGATGTTTACAGTATATTAAAAGCTTCATTAGTAGATCATTTACAAACATTATATAATGCTTAACGGATCATTAGTTAATGTTTACAAATGTCATTAAACTTTCAGTGCGTTTAAAAAATCTTTAACAGAAATTATTCAATGATTACAAGTTTATTTGTTAATGTAATTTTGAATGCTTACAAATGTCATTAAACTTCAGTTCACATATTAGCTAATGCTCATTTTTACATTTACAAATGTTGTGAAATATAGCTTAAATAGTAATTTTAAGCACTTCACAAAATATTCATGTTAATATTTTAATTAACTCATATTCACAGTCTGTAAAGGTCATATATTTGGACTTCTATTTGCACATCTTAAATCATTTATCAATTATTTGATAATGTTTTTGCAGTACTCAATCTAAAGTGGAAACTATTAATCAATTGTAAATGTAAACATTAAATAAACATTATAAACATTTACTAATCATTAGTACCTTTATGAGATGTCATTTTGATGGCAAAAAGTGTCCCAAATGACCGGAATTCACCCTATTTTCACATCTTTACAAATCATTTGTTCATGTTTTTGCAGTACCCAGTCTAAAGTGGAGACTATTCATCATTTGTAAATGTTTATAAACATTTACACATTTTTTAGTATCTTTATTGGCTCTGAACGTTTGTGTAAAGGGTGGTTAGTTAAGTTTAGCTAAATGCTTGGTAAAGACGTATCACACATTGTAATTTGGGTGCAAAACATGTATTTATCACCTCAACACTTATATTAGTATACTATTGTGTATCATTAAACAGAATATTCCTTGAGTCATACATCAACAGGGGTTGGGGGTGGGGGTCTAATTTTCAAGAAATTACTTAATTTATCATTTATCAAAACAATGCAATATAAACAGATTGAATCGTGTTCTCTTATAGTAGTCAAATTGAACCCTGTACACTGTTGACCCCTTACCCAACCTTAAACCTACCCATACCAACAAACCTGTCCCTAACCCTACCCATATCACACCTCAATAGCTGCAAAGGTGTTGTGCATTAACAAAAGCTTTTAATCATTGTATAACATTTGTAAAAATCATTTGTAGATTTTAAAGATGTGCATGATCATATGAATTAGAAGTTTAATGACATTTGTAAACATTTTAATTTACATGAAATGTTAATTATTAGGTAATGTTTAATACATTTATTAGTAAACATTAACAAGCACATTATTTCATGTTTCTAGATATGTGAATATATATGAACTAATGATCCGTTAAGCATTACATAATGTTTGTTAATGATTTAATGAAAGTTATTATAAAGTGTTACCCTTAAAGGAATCATGGTGTTCCAGGGCTTGATGCTTACATTTTTCCCAAAGAGCACATGTGCTCCTAAGTTTAAAAATTTAGGAGCGCATTAAAAAAATGTAGGGTGCAATTTCAAATGATGTCTTTTAGCTTAATAAGGGGATATAATGAGACAATTACAAGCACAATTATTTAATTGATCAGAATATAGAAAGTACACAAGGTTTTTAAATAATTTTGCTTCAGACTCTATTTAATAAGCTAATTATGTAATTATTTATTGTCCTATTAAATTGTATGTACATTAAGTATGTGATGGTATAACATTTTCACAATAGTCTATGAAACTTTTGTCACGGTATATGGTTTTTATCACAGTAGCCTATGTCATTTAGTAAGTAAAAAGAGGTAAATAACTAAAGAGATAAATCTTTACTAAAGAAAGACTTTATATAAAGTAAACAAGTGTTTCAAGATTAGAGTGCAAAATATCAACTTTCAAATGAATGAAAGAACAATAGGTAACTGTTAATAAAGAATAACAATTGGTACCTCTGTAAATTCTCTTTGCCACCGTGAAATCTTCTCAGTCTCCCAAAGTGTAAATAGACGGCTGGGAAGTAAGAAAACACACAGTCAAATGTATCCTCAATACTTCAATTTATTCATAGAAATACAGATATTATATAGGCATATGTAGAGGGGAGTTTCAACCCTTTAACCAATGAGGATATGAATAACATACACATATAGGATCTTGGCCAAGAACATGTGTTTATATAAAATAGCCACATGTACAGAAAAACATGGACATATTAGGAATAGACTTTTGCGAAGAATGCTGAACTGTCTTCAGAGTTTCATCACGAACTCCTTTACCCTTGTAGTCCTAACATTCATGTCCTTATTGGGGCCTTTAAACCAAGAACTAATGTATACATTTAAACATGCATACCTCGCATATGAGTAAGAGATATTTAAAACATAATACAAGAAAGAGAAATGGATACAGAAGGGGGGATTCAGAGAGAATGCGTTGTATATAGAAGAGTGAGAGAGAGGGAGAGAAAAAGGAGGGGGGAATAAGAGGAGGGGAAAAAAAGGAGGGGTGAGGCATATCTGGAACATTCTCTTAACAAGACAGAGAGTGTTTTCTAACAGTAACACTTTACAATAAGGTCCCATTAGTTAACATAGTTAAAGCAGGTTAACATTAACTAACAATGTGCAATAGCTAATAGGTAATATTCTTTGTTAACGTTGATTAATAAAAAACAACTATTTATTGTTAGTTAATGTTAGCTCAGATCCATTAAATAATGTTAACTGATATGACTTTTGTTTTTAATAATGTATTAGTAAATGTTGGAATTAACATGAACTAAGATTAATAAATGCAGTCATTGTTATTTCATATTAACTAATGTAGTTAACTAATGGTAATGGAACCTGTTAAGTATTACTGAACAATAATAACAAATCAGTCAATATAGATAGGTGTCACACTCTGAGCCAGAGACACAAGGTAAGGATGCAAACAGGAGGGTTTATTGACAATTCGGAGAACAAGTTGAAGACAGGCGAGTATGAGAAGATAGAGAGTTCTTGGGTTCTTAGCTCTGGGTAATTAGTTGGTATCCTTAGCAGGTATCCGGGGAGGATTAGAACGGGATCGGAGGAGAACAGGATCACTGGAGCTTCTAGGGGTAAGTAAACACAGGTCAAACACAGGTAGGAGTCAGGCTAAGTTCAAGCTGGTGAATGGTAGACCGGACAGTGAGAGGAGTGCAGGGATATAGTGCACTTAATGAGTCTCTGCAGGTACGGGTGCTCAGTACTCAGGTGATTGCGATCTGGTGTGTCTCGGGGCTGGTGACTGAGGTGACATAGGTGACTGTGTGAGGGCAGAGACTCCCTGACATTACCCCCTCCTCCAGGGGCGGCTCCTGACGCCCACATGCTGCGACGAGGCATGACGCCCTCATGCTGCGCATCGACCTCGGGGTGCGGGACAATTAGGATGGGTGAAGTTAAACTCCTCCAGCAACGATGGGTCTAGTATATCATCCTGGGCCACCCAGGACCTCTCCTCCTAGGCTTGAAAATAAATAGCTTAATAAGTCTTTAAGTATTAATTATTTGGTGCTATGGTGAAGACTAAAGCGAATATAAATATCTAAATGACTGTTTGAAAAATGTACACAGTTTAGAGAGTGGTGCAGCTACTTTGTTTACAAGGTTACCGTGGTAACCGAATATGTGGCATGCCATAGATATGTATACGTGGCATGCTCTGGATGCCACCAGAATAGAATTAAAATGAATGCCGAATGTGCGTTTTCATTCAGCGCGTCTCCTTCACTCGTTCAGCCTCTCTTCTCATCTGTGCTCATTTAAATTAAATCTTTGCCTTTTTAAGTAAGGAATAATTGATGACGGGCCATTGAATTCTTAGAAAATAATGAAAAACTTCTTAGAAAAACTCTTCTGTCGTGGCCGCATCACCACCTCGGGTGTGCATTATTTTCTAAGAATTCAACGGACCGAAGTCAATTATTCCACTTATATGGTTACCGCCAGGGGTGTGAAGTAATGAATTACAAATTACATCCGTACGGAAAGTAAATCGAAAAAAATTTGGGGGAAGTCGTGGCCTAAGGGTTAGAGAGTCGGACTCATAACCCAAAAAAACGGTTGTGGGTTCGAGTCTCATACCGGCAAGGATTATAGGTGGGGGGAGTGAATGTACAGCGCTCTCTTCCTCCTTCAATACCATGACTGAGGTGTCCTTGAGTAAGGCACCGAACTCCTAACTGCTCCCCGGGCGTTGCAGCATAAATGGCTGCCCACTGCTCAGGGTGTGTGTTCACAGTGTGTGTGCTCACTGCTGTGTGTGTGCACTTTGGATGGGATAATTGCAGAGCACTAATTCCTAGTATGGGTCACCATACTTTTGGCCACATGTCACGTCACTTTCATTAAATGAGGCGGCCAAAGGATTTTTGAGGTCATTTGTCTTTAGGGTACCCATCCCCATTAGAGAGCCAGATCTTCTGAGGAGCTTTCGTTGTAGCACTGGCTTACTGTCCTCTTATCTTCCTCCCATCGAGCCGTCACCCATCATTCCTCTTCTCCAGATCTCTCGGTTTTCTAGCACGCTCTCTGAGATCTGTCACCCGTCAGTCAGATTCTGCTTCTTCATCAAAACTCTGGACCCTGACGGAAAGAGGGCATCGGTAGAATCAAAGCGGCTCAAGCAATAATAGAAGAGCATGAGTTAAATCTTTTACAAGGTCGAAATGTGGTATGGTCTGGACAACACAGGAAACAAGATATATATATTTTTAAGGTTTGTAAGTTGTAAAAAACTATGATTACTTTTACAAAAGGAAGAGGGAAAAAAATATATATGTTACATATATTGTAATCTATGTTGAAGATGTACTTGCTTGTTCCTGTAATTGTGAATTTTACTAGCAACTTCTGAGTGAAAATAATTTTGGTAGCTTTGAATTGGTAACCACAGTTTCTGGTGAAATATCATTGTTACTACAACTATTAAAGTCACAAACGGTACCATGTTTTATGGACAAGTACATTTGCAAAACCATGGTGCATGAACATGGTAATCATTTAGTATCATGGTATACATCAAACTAGACAAACATCACTTCAAAAAAAATATTGAACATTGTTATACGGTTTATGTATGTATGTATGTATGTATGTAGTATGTATTTATTTATTGTAAAATCTCAGAATCATTCAGTGATTTCTTACAGGTGCATCTTAATAAATTAGAATGTCGTGGAAAGTTCATTTATTTCAGTAATTCAACTAAATTGTGAAACTCGTGTATTAAATAAATCAATGCACACAGACTGAAGTAGTTTAAGTACTTGGTTCTTTTAATTGTGATGTTTTGGCTCACATTTCACAAAAACCCACAATTCACATCTCAACAAATTATACTCTTCATAAGACCAATAAAAAAAAACATTTTTTAGTGAATTGCTGGCCTTCTGGAAAGTATGCTCATTTACTGTACAGGTACCAATACTTGGTAGGGGCTCCTTTTGCTTCAATTACTGCCTCAATCGGCGTGGCATGGAGGTGATAAGTTTGTGGCACTGCTGAGGTGGTACAGAAGCCCAGGTTTCTTTGACAGTGGCATTCAGCTCATCTGCATTTTTTGGTCTTTTGTTTCTCATTTTCTTCTTGACAATACTCCATAGATTCTCTATGGGTTCAGGTCTGGTGAGTTTGATGGCCAGTCAAGCACACCAACACCATGGTCATTTAACAAACTTTTGGCAGTGTGGGCAGGTGCCAAATCTGCTGGAAAATGAAATCAGCATCTCAAAAAGCTGGTCGCAGGAAGGAAGAGAAGTGACTCCAAATTATTGGTAAACGGGTGCAGTGAGTTTGGTTTTCAAAAAACACAATGGACAACACCAGCAGATGACATTGCACCCTAAATCATCACAGACTGTGGAAAATTAACTCTGGACTTCAAGCAACTTGGCCTATGAGCTTCTCCCCCCTTCCTCAGACTCTAGGACCTTGGTTTCCAAAATGAAATACAAAACTTGCTCTCATCTGAACAGAGGACTTTGGACCACTGGGCAACAGTCAGTTCTTCTTCTACTTAGCCCAGGTAACGCCTCTGACGTTGTCTGTGGTTCAAGAGTGATTTAATAAGAGGAATACGACAACTGTATCCAAATTCCTTGACACATCTGTGTGTAGTGGCTCTTGATGCCTTGACCCCAGCCTCAGTCCATTCCTTGTGAAGTTCCCTCAAATTCCTGAATCGATTTTGCTTGACAAACCTCATAAGGCTGAGGTTCTCTCGGTTGGTTGTGCATCTCCTTTCTTCCACACCTTTTTCTTCCACTCAACTTTCTGTTAATATGCTTGGATATAGCACTCTGTGAACAGCCAGCTTTTTTTGCAATGAATGTTTGTGGCTTACCCTCCTTGTGAAGGGTGTCAATGATTGTCTCTTAGACAACTGTCAGATCAGCAGTCTTACACATGATTGTGTAGCCTAGTGAACCAAAATGAGAGACCATTTTGAAGGCTCAGGAAAACTTTGTGTTTTGAGTTGATTAGCTGATTGGGATGTCACCATATTCTAATTTGTTGAGATAGTGATTGGTGGGTTTTTGTTAAATGTGAGCCAAAATCATCACAATTAAAAGAACAAAAGACAAACTACTTCAGTCTGTGTGAATAGAATTAATTTAATACACGAGTTTCACAATTGAGTTAAATTACTGAAATAAATTAACTTTACCACCACATTCTAATTTATTGAGATGCACATGTATAAGGTAGGTAGTAACGTGATCGTAAATATGTGCTACTAAATGTTGCACACTTAATAAATACATACCTGCAAAATAAAGAGTCTTGTGCTTCCTCCAAACTTCAGAACATGTCCCACTCGTAGCCTTATGTATGTTTTAGGGGGTATTTTGTTCTTATTCACAAAAGTCCCATGAGTGCTGCCCAGATCATAGGCATAGAAGCCCTTCTCCTCTCCTAAGACTCCGTCCTGCCCAGCTCTGCCCCGGTACTGCACCACGGCGTGATAGCGGGAGATGGACGGATGCTCCAGAGACACATCACACACCGGCAACCGACCCACCACAAAGTAACTTCTCTGGGTCAGCGGGACCGTATCTAGGATCGCCCCGTTTTTTAGCAGCTGAAACGAGTAGCTGATGTCAGGGACAGATCCCCACGGGGGCTCGGTGTACGGGAGCGGAGCAAAATTACCCGCCGAGGGCAGCTTGGCATGGATCTTGGGTTGGATGTCTTTTGGTTTGGGCTGGACCTTCTGTGCCTCTGATCTCTCGGTTGATGGATGATCGGACGGGTCTGTGGGTTTTGCAGATGGCTGCTTGTGTTTAGTATCAAGATCTGTGTCTTTAGTCTCTGGTCTGCTGCTGTTTAATTCCTCTGCGAGTTTCTTGCTTGAGTTTAACCCTCCTGATTTCTTCACAGTGAGAGATGGAGCCACACAAATACCCGGTTTCTTAAAAGGATCATCCGTGTCTTCATTAGTGCTGGTGATGTGCTGTTTAGTATCACTGCTTTGACCGTTCTCAGGGAACGAGCTCTTCTCTGTTTCCATTTCAGTGTGATTATTTTCTACCTGTTCGCTGCATTCAGACTCCATCATGCGTTCACTCCACGATATGGTGTGTTTGGTGTAACACTTTAATGATTCCGATCCTGTAGTCTAGAATTTGTAATATAGATAGATCTTATTTAATTTATATCAATAAATGTATAAACATATTTCAATATGGATGCATAGTAATTATTTGCATTGTATATAGTGGTTTTAACATTTTAAAATCTTTATATCTTATCTCCACTAGGAACTATTTACATTTTCCACGGAAATATTTCAGTGTTGTACCACACAGCCGCTCGTAGTTTATACGTCGTTTTGTCGAAATGATACATATTGCTTTATTTTAGTATTATTCGCCTTTATGATCATCTACTCAAAAAGGTAACTTAAACTAACCGATTTGTTATGATAATTATGATGGTGATTATGCTTTATGAGTGACACGTTAAACATTGGACATCGCAGGGCGTCTTATATTGTGTAGTGTGAATGTATACGTTCAGATTTAAGTCTATAAATACATAAAAGCATGAACGTTTGTAAAAAATAAAATATACGTTTTAATGTGCATATTATAGTATGTTAGTACGTTTCAACCAAGAAGTGGACAAGTATTGAAATGAAATCTCGTGAAGTCTTTCAAAATTATAATGTGCATAAAGAAATCACATTGAGTCATATTTTAGGGGCCATTCTATTTTTTGCTTTACTTTTGAGCTTGTTTGTAATTGTTATTCTCATTGATTTCATTAGAATTGCCATTCTCATTTTTGTATTATATTTATTTAATTATTTTTACCATTTTAATCAGTATAAAGGCAGTGCAACAGTACGATGATGTATAAATACCTGTATTATTTTCAATAACGCCACACACACACACACACACACACATATCATATAACATAATTTTACATATTATGGTATATTTGTCCCACTGTAGGCGTGGGTGTGGGTTTTGATATTTGAGTTGAGAATTCATAACTACTACATGTGCATCAGGTGACAGGAGATATTTTTCATAGAAATGTCAGTTTGAACAGTCTATTCTATGGTTTTCAGATTGTACCACTGTCAAAAGAAACATTGAGTGACCGCACTGTGTGAAGATGATGCGTTATTGGGGCGAGCTCCCAGTGGCTTCGGCTCCCTCGGGCCGCAGTTCTTTTGACCTCCTGCAGCGTGAGTTCCGCCAGGTGGAGATGCAGGACCCTCCCTTGCACCAACCTTCTGCACAGCGTCCACGTCCCACCACTATGCTTGATATCCCCTCTGAGCCCTGCAGCCTCACGATCCACACTGTGCAGCTGAGCCAGCATGCTCGTCGTCTCCGGGGTCTCATTGCTGCTGCCCAGCAAGGCCAGCAACCCCTGTCCACATTATTAGATGCCCAGGGTGTCTTGAAACCTGAGGATGGGGATGCTCTACCTCCCCGGCCTGCCACACCAACTGTACCTGATGATCTGCTTCCACTGGATAGTAAAGCTCCTCGACAGCCATTCCAACTACGTCATAGTGACCCAGAGAGCGACTTCTACAAGTATGTCAATAGATCATCATGCATCTCGGTCATTGTTTGTCCTGTCTATTAATTTGTATTTAAAAAATCCTTGACAATTCCAATTATACATACAGTGACCTGAATACACCTCTTCTAGGAACAGAATGTTTTCAATTTCTGAATTAAAAATTGATTTTGATATTTTATGGGAGAATAAATTAAAAGAAAAAATAATGTACAGATGTCTTAATATCTAGTGAAATGAAAAAAAAAAACTCTTTAAAGAAAGACATTCTTGAAAAAAAAATGAAGTTTTATGCAGAATTTTATTCTAGGGGGGGTAAAAACATGAAAAAAAAATCAGGTTATTTCAGTTTCTTTCTTTCATTTAAATAGTAATTCCATTTTTATAAAATACAACATTACTTTTTACTTGATGGTTCCACAACATTACATTTTAGACTCATTTAGCTAGATTCGATTCTTTTTAATTGTTTTTATTGTTCAC
>JADLZN010005931.1:0-27967 GCA_018155175.1 Sinocyclocheilus anophthalmus
CTCTCCACACGCACCGTGACACAGTGCCACTGCTGAATGCACATTTGACACCGGGTACTTCAGTAGGGTTTCCACTTGCTTTGGCTACTCGCATGTCCTGCTGCTAGGGCTGCACAATATCGGAGAACTTCTACTATGATTGAGATAATATTGTAGGACAATGCATCTGCATATAAAAATCTGAAATGGTTTTATTACTCTAAATAAAAAGGTATGAACTACCCTTTCAGGACTGAACGAAAATTTGTATGTTCACACTTGGTTATAATCTTTACATAAACCAACTGCTCCAAGGAACAGCGAGTGAGTGTTTGCTTGATACTTTGTCAAGTCACCTTTATTTATATTTTACATTTACCATTGTCATTTATTACACCGCTTTATCCAAAGCGACGTTTACAAATTTTAGGTACACTCTATAACATCAGTCATGTAACTAACAAAAGTAGCAACATATAACTATAGAAGTGCATGCAATTCCGGTTAGCCGAACGCATACCCGTAGCAGGTGTATATGAGAACATATATAGGCAATCCATATATATATACACAACACACACACACACACATACACACAAACACACCACAAACACAAACAAAGAAAAACAAGTAGCTAGAATAGAAAAAATAGAAAGCTAGTGTTTCTTTTTATGTTGTGTTGGTATTTTTTTTTTTAATAAGAACAGAAAAATGAAAAGAATAATATCTATATAGATAAAATATAATTAGAATAGAGAGTGTTAGAGTTAGAAGGTCAAATAAAGGTGGAACAGATGTGTTTTTAGTGGTTTCTTGAAGATGGTTAAGGACTCAGCTGCTCGGATTGATTTGGGCAGGTCATTCCACCAGGAGGGAACAGTTAGTGAAAAAGTCTGTGAAAGTGATTTTGTGCCTCTTTTAGATGGCACAATAATACGCCGTTCACTAGCAGAATGTAAGCTTCTAGAGGGCACATAACTCTGATGCATTTAGGTAAATGGGTGCAGAGACAGTGGTGGTTTTGTAGGCAAATATTAATGCCTTGCATTTTATGTGAGCAGCTACTTGTAGCCAGTTGGCAAATTGATCAACAGAGGTGTGACATGCGTTCTTTTTCGGCTCATTAAAGATTTATCTTGCAGCGGCATTTTGGATTAATTGTAGAGGTTTGATAGAAGTGGCTGGAAGACCTGCCAAGAGAGCATTGCAATAGTCCAGCCTGGACAGAACAAGAGCTTGAACAAGGAGTTGTGTTGCATGTTCTGAAAGAAAGGACCTGATCTTCCTAATGTTGTATAAAGCAAATCTGCAGGAGCGGGCAGTTTTAGCAATGTGGTCTGAGACATTCAGCTTACCATCAATCACAACTCCAAGGTTTCTAGCTTTTTTTGAAGGAGTTATGGTTGATGAGCCTAACTGGATGGTGACATTTTGATAAAGTGATGGGTTTGTTGAAACCTCAAGCAGTTCTGTCTTAGCCAGGTTGTGTTGAAGGTGATGGTCCATCATCCAACAAGAAATGTCTGTTAGACAAGCTGAGATGCGAGCAGCTATCGTCGGATCATCAGGATGGAATGAGAGGTAGAGTTGAGTGTCATCAGCATAGCAGTGATATGAAAAGCCATGTTTCTGAATGACAGAACCTAGTGATGCCATGTAGACAGAAGAGAAGTGGGCCAAGAACTGAGCCCTGAGGCACCCCAGTAGCTAGTTGTTGCGACTTGGACACCTCAGCTCTCTAAGATACTTTGAAGGACCTATCTGATTGGTAAGACTCAAACCACTGGCGTGCGGTTCCTGAGATGCCATTTTCCAATAGGGGTGACAGGAGAATCGGGTGGTTCACCGTATCAAAAGCAGCAGACAGATCCAGCAAAATAAGTATAGAAGATTTGGAAGCCGCTCTTGCCAACAAATATAGCGCTTAGTGTTAAAATCGCTTTATATAGCGCTTTTAACAATACAGACTGTGTCAAAGCAACTGAACAGCATTAATTAGGAAAACAGTGTCAATAATGCAAAATGACAATAAACACTCATTTTTCAGTTAAAGGCTGTTTATCATTGAATTCAGTGATGTCATCATCCATCTCAGTTCAGTTTAAATAGTATCTGTTCAATCATTTGCAATCAAGTCAACGATCTCGCTGGAAATGAAGTGTCCCCAACCTAAGCAAGCCAGAGGCGACAGCGGCAGTGTGTTTGCTTTCGTCAACGAAAATTATGAATAAATATAGTCGTCAACGAACCTTTATCACGTGACGAAAACGAGACGAGACGAGACGTAAATGCTGGTACGATCATTAAATGACGATAATTAACTTGTACAAGGCAATATCGTTTACGAATAAAAACAGACAATGGGCTTACCAAATAAAACACTATGCTAAATATGTCTCTTCCTCTTCATTTTCTTTACCAAAACGAGACAAGCCAAAATGTGTAGAACGTTTTTCGCTCGTTATTATTATTATTTTGCAGGATTTTCGGTTCCTCCTGTGTCTCGCTTTCAGGGGCTGCTCAGTCGCCACTGCGCAGGACGCAGGCGACGTCCTTCCTCAGCCCCACTCGCGATTATTTAGAACAGTTGTTTCCCAACCGGGGTCTGTCGCAGATCAGGGTGCCGTGTAAAAAAATCATTTTTTTATATTTTTAAATTATGTATTTATATGTCTATATCCATTTCTAATGGCGCCAATAATTAGAGTTGCACAGAAATTCCGGCTGCCGAAAATGAGTTCACCGGTCAGGATTCACTTGTGTGTGTGTGTGTGTGTGGTGTTATCCCGCGCTATGCGTGGTGTATTACCATAGACTGTGGGGGTATTATCCCGCTCTATCCGCGTGGGGTGCTTCCGCTCAGTCTCCGTCGCATCCATTGACTGCTCCATTCATATACCGTTCTCATGCTCATCGAACAGTCCCCTCAAAAATCAGCTGACAGGAAACCTGATGTATTACAGTATTTTGTTTCTGTCTCACTAGCCCTTTCTGCGATTAATTAAACACGCTTCCCACAGACAATCATTCTGACCTAAATGAGTCTGTAATTGCACAACAGTTAATAAACCGGTCTGTTTCTGAGCAGCTGAATGATTCTTGCTGTACTTAAATAATTATTCAGAGGTTTAGAAGTGACCTGAGCTGCTCATGCCCTCAAAAAACCTCAGAAATGATGCATGAAAACAAACAATCAGCTATTTTAAACAATAGGAGGATTTCTAGAGAAAATCTCTCTAATTCCCAGCACGCCAGAGATCACAAATCCCAGCGAGCTGCTGAATAAACGGATTTGCTGCAATGGATTGTGTGTCACAGATTGTGTTTACTGACAGATTAAGGCTAATGCGTTTAATGTCCAGCAGGTGGCGCTGCAGACCTTTATCTAATAATATCTGCCTGTGGGTATTACATTTCTGACATAATCTGATGAAATAATCAGGTATTAAAGGTAAAGTGTCAGTAATGGGAGAGTGCTTTACCCAGCCAGCTCCTGTTCAGATACACGGACACAAACACAGGCGGGACGGTGAAGAAATCCACCACTGAATTCACCTCCAGCCAGAACCACAGCTTATCATTGGCTGCGATGAACTGTGAAGATGCAGAAAAGATCAACACAAAACACATGTCAGTCGATAAATAAACCAGAGTTGCTATTGTTAATGAAAAAATAAACCTGTTATAAATGGTTTTTGGAAATTGAAATCATTCTTAAATAAAATACAATTTATAAAATACAAAATAAAACATAAAAGTATAAAAATGACATAAAAACTTTATAATAAAGTACAGTTGAAGTACTAAAGTGACTAAAATTGAAATAAAAACCAATCAAAGCTGTATAGGAATGTTTTCCTAATATTTAAGTAATAAAAATGGCAAAAATATAAAATTACTAAAATTAAAATAAAAATAGGAACAAGCTAATCAAATTTTAAGAAATCTATAAGAGAAACAATTTAATACTAAAATACACTGAATAAACTGAATAAGTAAAATAACAAAATCTATTAATAATATAATCAAATCTAAATATTAGATGAAAAACTTAAACTTAAGTGAAAATTAGAAATACATCATTTGAAGTACTAATTTACGAATAATAGCTCATTCAAAATATTAAGCAATATATAATAGTATATAATTACTACTAAAATAACACTAAAATAAACTAAATAATCAAATAATCAAAAATAAAATATTTTGTAAAATATTAGAGAAAATGCCCTAAAACTTAAATGAAAATTAAAAATGCGTGTTAAACTTAAGTACTAAAATGCCTAAAACTAAATAAAAACAAATCAAAGCTATACAGAAATATTTTGTTCTACTATTTAACTAATAAAAATGACTCAAAAAAACATTCAAATGACTCAAACCTAAACTAAAATTAAAATATACCAATAAAAGCTCATTCAAAATATTAACAAATACTATATATTTAAACTTTGAACAATACTCTATATAATGCCTGTGCAGAGTTCTGACACAGTGCTACAGAGCTATTTATTATTATCCATTTAGAACAATTTCAACTTACAACCAGATTTATTAATCTTCCTTACTCCATAAACCAAATGCTGTAGGTTTCAAAATAATGGATCCTTCCTTTAAACCACCATCAACACACGTTCCCTGTATAAAAATCTAAAAAAATCAGAAACCCACTCTCTTGAACCACACTACTGTAATCAAGTAAATCTAAAACTAACCTTATATTATTATGGATTGACCTTCCTCCCAGAAACCTTGATTGTGTCTCACTAATTATATTAGAAATACCCTTTTTCAGCCTAGCAGCGATAGCCTCAGAAATTTTTTTATAATCAGTATTGAGCAAAGTAATAGGCCTCAGATTGTCTAAAATTATTTTATCTTTACCAGCTTTGGGAATCAGTGTAATCAAACCTTGCTTCATACTTTCAATCAACACTTTTTTTCTAATACATTCTGTCAGGGAACTAAATAATACATTTCTCAAATCCACCCAAAAAAATTTAAAAAAATTACTAGTAAGTCCATCTGTCCCTGGGGATTTGTTCAAATGCATCTTTTCCACAACTGAATCTAATTCTTCAATCTTAAGCTCTGAATCACATAAAACTTTAAAAGAGTCATCAATACGTGGAATATAGTTCTGGATTTTAGCAAAAAAAAGATCTGATTCATTGGAAGAGAAATCTGAAGAATAAAGTTTAGAATAAAACTGAAACACTTCTTTTTCAATTTTTCTACAATCTTTGCATTCCTGATCTTGGATCATTAAACTACTGATAGAGTTCCTTTGTTGCCTATTTTTTTCTAAATTACTAAAATATGAAGAGTTCTTTTCACCTTCTTCAATCCATTTAGCTCGTGATCTTATAAAAGCACCCCTAGCCCTCTCGAGATACAAATGATCTAATTTACTTTGAAGCTCCATCATCTTATCATTTTCATAATTATTTAAAACTGGTTTGTTACAGCATCGGCTTATTTCACAAATTAAATCTCTTTCATACTCCCTTTTTTCTTTGTTTAATTTCTTAGAAAAACTTATAGAGAATTCCCTCATTTTAAATTTGAGAAATTCCCATTTACTTGTATTACAATCAAAAGAATAATTTATCTCTATATCTTTTATTAGTTCATTGATTTTATTGCAGAATTCTTCATTATGTAAGAGAAAGGCATTGAACTTCCAATAACCTTTATTTCTAATTTTTTTAAATTTTGGTTCTAACACGAGATCTATAAAGCAATGATCTGTTAGCGGAGCTTTAGAAATTGTAGATTGTGAAGCATATTTTATAATATTGTCACTAACCATCCAATAATCTATTCTAGATTTGCTCTCTCCATTAGGTTTAAACCATGAAAAGCAATCAACTTCAGGATTTAAACATCTCCAAACATCATTCAAATTATTTTCTGATTTAAAAAAATCAATACTAACATTAAGCCGTCCCTTGTTAAGTCTAGGGGGCCATCTGTCTTTCCACTCATCTGGAACCATATTTCAGTCCCCTCCAACCAAAACATTTTCCGTTGGGTATAGCACTTCAGTTTCTGAAATAATATTAGAAATCTCTTCTACTAATTTCTGGTTTTGAATTGCATTGTTAAAGCCATAAACATTAATTAAAATGAAAAAAAGAACATCAATTTTCAGTACCACCATCAACCAATGACCGCTTCCATCCTCTTTATGAGTGATGACTTCCCCAGGACATTTGTTAAAGCATATTGCCACTCCTCCAGAACGATTAGAACCATGACTGAAAAAAATCTTGTCACCCCATTGATTAGTCCAGAAAGAGGTATCCAAACCCGAAGAATGAGTCTCTTGTAGAAATACACAATGAGCTTTCTGTCCTTTGCAAAATAAAAAAACCGCTTTTCTTTTAACAGTGTCCTTTAAGCCCCTAACATTCAGAGAACCAAATACAATTTTGTCCGTAATCATTAACACTAAAACGGAAAAATGGACAAACAAAAACAAATAGTAAATAAAAGCACAAATTAAACCACCCCTTGTGAATTCACACTCTCACTCTATGAACCTTAACTTACAAATAGAGCTCCAGTGTCCCACTGAAAGGTTTCCAACTACCAGTCAATTAGAAACGAAACACTTCACCCGTCAAAATATATCCGTCGACCTTCAATGAAGCCATAAGGACCGCGAAAAAACGCCGGTTTTCCTGCCCTCCTTGCTTGTTCAATTTGAGGCCATAACTTTCGTCTGTCTTCCAAATCTTCTCGAGGAAGCATCTCGGCGAATCGAACTCCCTCCGCCTTACAGACCGGTGAATTTTTGGTTCTCCGCCAGATTTCATCTTTCACTCGCCTTTGCGTGAACAGCACAATGGCATTCCTGCTTTTACTGTCCATCTTTCTTCCCAGCCTGTGAACAATGTCAACAGCCTCATCCATCTTTGCGTCCATCTCAGGTGCAATCTTACCGAGGATTTGTATGACATGTGATCTGAGGTCTTCGTCTTTTTTTTCTTCTATGCCTTTGATACGGAGACACCACCTCATTCTATATCTTTCTTGTTCTCTCACCCTCTCCTTAAGATCACAATTATCCTTGCGCAGATGTTCATTTTGTATCTCCAAGTCCTTTACTCTTTTCTTGGACTCATTCACCTCTTCCGTGTTGAACTGAATCGCCTTCGTTAAACTTGCAATCATGGCGCTACTTTGTTTAGATTGCTCACTTAAATCCGCCAGCTTCTCATCCACTCTCTTTTCCAGATTTAAGATTGCCTCCAGAATGGTTTCGTTGGAGATTTTATCTTTCTCTCTGTCAGCTGTTGGCTTAACTCTTTTCTCCGCAGTTTTACTTGGCGTTGAAGGAAGGGAGCCTTCTCCGCGATTTCTTTTACTTTGCACAGTAACCTCCATTGCATAGTCGTGCAGCATTACTTTAGCCTCATCGTTCTTTTCGATATTAGGCGACAGATCTAGCCCTTTGGGGTCTACTTTTAGCTTGGCAGGTTTAATCAATTTTTGTGAAGACATCTTAACATTAAACAGTCGGAATTACTTACTTCAAGCAAACTTTTGGGACCACTATCACGAGCTTCGAAAAACACAACCGCTCAACCCGCCATCTTATTCGCACGCCCCCTACTCAACAAAATATCGATACTAAGGTGTGTTTTATTTACCAGTGATTTTGTTAATTTAAAATAATAATAATGCGTACAAATGCATTGAATTGGACGAATAACCTTTGTTAGCGAGTAATTGTTTAGGATAGAGCTATTTTCCTGCTCATCTGAACACACAAATGTTGCAAGACAGAACCAATCAATCAAAGAAGAGTGTTCACTCACTTCTAAAAGTGCATTCAAACAGGGCTCCGTTTCCCAAAAGTATCATAAGAAAGCATTAAATCTTTTGGGAACGGCAGCCCTGAACAACGCTTATCAGAGGACAGAAGGACAAGTTTATTTCACAATAAACAAACTGAAATTGAAGCCTACATAGTTTGTGCAATTACAATTATTTAAATTGAACGTTGAAAGATAATATTGATCATGTTCTATTCTGTAACGTTAATAGAAATCATACACTGTCAGAAAAAAAGGTTGCATTTAATGCATGCAACAGCCATTCAACCATTGCATTCCTTATGAAAATGAACCATGGTTTTACTAAAGTGACCTTAGTTCAACTGTAGTATTTGTAGATTTAAATCATGTGTAACAAAAAACATATTTGAACCATGTGTAAACAAATATAACCTAATAAGTTACAATTATGGCGTATTGAATGTTAAAATGCGTTTAAAATATAAAGTTAAGTGGGTATCATTAACCATTTTACTTTTAGTAATTTAATAATTTCATAAATTTAATAATTTAAATGTTCAGTTTAGAAGTATCGTATTGGTATCGATATCGGCGATACTGGCGTTTAAAATTATCGGTATCGTATCGAAAACAAAATAAGTGGTATCTCCCATCCCTACCCCTCCCTGATCGCCGGCCAAGGCACTCCCCCGAATGCATATACGCTCACTCACAGACCAGAGTACCAGAGACAACATTACTACTATAGGCTACATCAGCGGTTCCCAATTTTCCAGCCCATGTTCCGAAGTGAAGTTAACTTCAACGTATTTCACCCGCTCAGTGAGGAGGGAGCAATGACCACTGTGTAGGGATCATATCGATTGGGAACACAGTTCATTCACGTAGCTCACTTCTAACGAGCTGGTTATTTGAATGGGTGTGTTAACTAACCGAGACATTCAAAATATGCAGAGCGGGGGGCGCGAGGACTGGATTAATCGCTGGGCTACATCATGCGTCATTCACTGGTGAGAAAACTTTACAAATACTACAATATCAGGAAGGAAGATCGTGTTGTTGATGTTTGCCTGCCATCCTCACTCTGTCTGCACAGCGTGCGTGAACGCGGGTGCGCAGAGTATGCAGATACTACGTTGACAGGCAGGTAGGAAAGCTTATTAAAACGCTCGGACGAACATTTCTTGGTCCTACACTTTCCACAGAATATATAAATACATTTAGACCACTTAAATTAATGATTGCTATCGGGATGTGAAGAGACTTTCAACCAGCATAACAAAAAATGTTTCTGAAGACAATCACCTATTACACCTTTAATACTCCTGTCGCGTGGCAACGGTGCGAGAAGAGTGCTACCATATAATGTTATGTATTTATGAAACTAAAATAACTGTATCCTGAATTGTTATTCTTGACTTAATGACCGTTGCACTTTAAATGTGACTACTTTAATATTGTATGGCGTTAAAAAATACAAAAAAATACAGCGAGTAAATGTCGACTGAATCTTAACAAAATGTGATTGTGTTTTTATCTATTATTATTATTACGTACATCAATGGCCCCAAATGGTGAACATATTAAACATTTTTTCACCCTGTTTAGTTTTAGCAGCTGAATATAAAAATTACGTACAAACTTACTACTTCCGCTCGTCTGACTGCAGCTACAACGTTTCTCAGGCAACAAGAGGTCCGTCTGACCAGCTAGACCGTCCGAGTGCTCGGCAGCAGCCTTGATATGTCGCAGTTGCAGCACTTAGCAATAAACTTTGTTTGTTTCATCTCCAAAATAACAAAGTGGTGGAGTGTAACGAAATACATTCCATAAGTATTCACATACAAATTATATTTTTCCTCATCGACAGCTACAATACAAAAACATGGTCCTTTACAATATCATGCACTGTTGTACATTAAACTGCTCAACAGTAGGCCTATATAAAGTATTTTAAATGTAACATCCTTGAACATATTCAGAAGTAAAATGCAACATACAGTACACTGTAGTGAAGCAGTAATACTAATGCATTTTAAATGCATGCATTTTTCCCTCAATGTGCTAATAGTAGTTACTGAAAGTATTTTACTAAAGTAACTCATATTTCCTCCACCAATTACTTTTTCATAGCTCTACACAATTAGTGCTTTCCTCATTTCCTTAAATCAGACCAGACCCCTGTACTGCAGGATAAACCTGAACCTCACGGCTGGACAGTGGAAATATGCACTCAAACACTCTGGAGACTATCCCAGATGATGGCACACCAGCCCGTCCAGGTCCAGCAGCTCCACCAGGGTCTCACTGCTCAGCTGAATGAATGCGTACATAAAAATGATTTTTTTTTTCTTTTTCCAATCTGTTTTATGTATCGTTAATTAAATTTTTATGTTGTTTTTCTGATGTTGAATTGAAGTTTTGTAATTTGTTGTAAAAATTACTTTTAGTATAGAACAATTTATTTTCATTTGCAAATGTTATTCAGAGGCAAAAAAAAATTATAGAATAATTTCTGTCATTTACAAATTATAACTTGCTTTGCAAAAATTAACAATTTCCAGAACTAATTCTCATCTTTTATTTACAAGTTTCAACTAAAACAATACACATAAATTACTTTGCTTCATTTACAAATAACTTAAATTACAAAAGTAATAAACAACTTAATTCATTTCATTTTTAGGTTTCCCAGAAGCACCATTTTCTCCAAAACTGTCCTAAAAGAAGAGAAAAGGGAAAGAAAATTGTTAAGACAGGGCTGCAATCTTAAGGTTAGAAAGTATGACGTGCATGCAAAATACTTCAAAAATCATATTTCTGGATCATCAAGTTTGCCTAAAACATTTGTGGACATATCTTGCTACAAAATAAATAAATAATAAAAAATGAAATGAAATAAAAATACAAGTTAAAGACTTGTCTACTTATTAAGTAGCCTTATAGGCCTACTTGTCTTGTTGTTGTGGGCTTTATATATGTGTGAGGGCTAATTGTTGTGAACACAAGAGGTCCTAGTGGAAATATTACAGATGGGTAATGCCTTACCTCCGAGCCACAATGGCAGGGTTTTTGTCCCAAGTACAGGAATTATCAAATTCAGCCCTCTAATTTAATAAATACAAGTTATTTAGCCTCAGACCACCTAACAAATTAATCTGTTCACATTTTTTAAGACCCCTGACTTTTAACATTTGTTTTGCTAGCTATTTGAGCAAATTAAAACACAATACTTACATTTCTTGTAAGTATTGTGTTTTATCACTTGCTATTTTGTTTGAATAAAAGTCCTGTCGTCACCGGCACGCTATGAATTCTGGGATAGGGTAGGCTGCAAAGGATCCATCTCATGTATCCTTTCATTTGCCTGGAGAAACGTAGGACGCATTTGAGGTCGCGTTCGAATTGCGGCAGCCTTCGTCGTGCCGCGGTGACGCAATCGGCCTTCAAATGTGCACTTCGAAGGACGTAGCCTATGAATTGGGAAACAGCAGTACACTGGTATTTTTATAAACAGTTTTCCTTCTTCTTTTAAAAAACCGTTCTGTCCACATGAAAATGCAAATGCATGCTATGAAGCACTGTCAACAGCATCCCAAGCCAACAGGTGGCGATATAATCTCAACCGTAAAGTCATGTTGGCCAATCAGAAGCCTGATAAAGTCTCCAGTAGGCGGAGATAACAGGAGATAACAGCGCATGCTCTGATGTCACAAGCCAAAAACTCCGGTTTCGCTGTCTACACGATAACACTGCAACCGGAGTTTTTGAAAATCTTCACCCTGGCAGGCATTTTCAAAAATGTTTTGTTTCAGTGAACTGATGCTGCGTTTGCATGTGGACGTGCATGCGGCACTCTTCTTGTGGTATTGATTAACTATATGAAATGATATAAAGGCCCCATATCTTGAATTTTGTGATGCATTTTAATAGACTGAATCATGCAGTGAAAGAGCGCACTTTAAATGCGCACGCGCACTAGTCTAACCTACTAGACTTCATCACGTCATGTATGCGTGCACGTTTTGTTTGGATTTTGCAATATACTCGATAATGTCAAACCGCACATCATAGAACAACAATTACGAAATGTGTAGATTCAGTGACGAACACTGGTACCTGCAAACACCGTCCCACAGGCTTTTTACAGTGAATGTAGTGTATAGAGCACAGTGCATTTTCATAGCGAAGCCACTCGAAGTCTTTCAACCATTCTCACCGAAAACTGTACGCCTTCTATTCGGCTGGTGGATCAACATTCACCACATGATCGCTATCACCAGCACCATTATTTGTAACTTTAGGTGGTTTACAAAAGAAATCTGTCAGTGTTCTTTTCATTTTCTCTCTTCTTCAGCCCTTTGCATTTCCCACGGTAGTTAGCTCCCTGTCACCTGACAGCAGAAAGCAGTGACTGAGCGATTGACAGCTAATATTAACCAATCTAAAATCTGCATTAAAGTTAACAATGTAAAGCCTAAGTTTTAATTGGTTATGTAACGTTTGATAGAATGGCAGACTTAATTCAGTCTGGTGAGTCTCGTGAAAACCAACGTTTGCTTACAGGATCAAAGGAAGCAAAGTTTCATTACTTTAGCAAAGGAAAACCAGTGTCCTATTGGCTTATATCGAAATCCTCTGACATTCTTCTTTACAAATCCTCGTTTTGTACTTCTAATTCGTGACCGTTGTTTTGTTTTGATCTCTCCGCTGCGTTTCCGCGTGCGTCACTTCTGAGCGTTGCATGTGCAGCGCTAACCTCATACGTCATCCGCCCGGAACTGCTTCCCTGCTTCCATTACAACAGTGTGCAACAAAAAAAAAAAAAAAAAAAAAAAACCAAGCAGTGAGTGCAAATGCTAGATTAAAGTGATTATTATGTTTTGATATGGATATTTTTCTTACAAAAAGCATCGATTCGCTACAGGAGGCCTTTGTTTATACTGCCTCTCGAGCGCGTCAGTATTTGCATGTGATTCTGCATACTTCGCGACAATTTGCCAGTCATTTGATAAAGTATGAGCAACATGGGAAAAAAAGTAAAAACTGTTAATAAACTTTAATTAGCTGATCCCATTCAAGCATTGTAATTTAATTTCAACTGCACGTTTTACTCGAGTAAATCATACTAATTTACTATTGTTTAAAAAGATAATCACCTCCTAGTAATTTTTTTCTTTTTACCAAATATAAGTATAGAATGGAGCAGAAGTTGTTCTAATAATAATAATTATGATGATCAATATAGTACTGGATCAAATTACTGTAACGCATATGTTTTGTTTATTTCCACAGCGGAATGTACACAGCCTTCTTTTGCATCAAGAAATGTCGTTTTATCAGCAAACCATCTCTCGACTCAAAGTTTCTCAGCTGGATCCACTGTAACATTTGAGTGCGTGATTGGACACAAGCCAGTTAACTTAAAAGCATCTAGATCGGTTACCTGTGAGCAAAACCAGTGGACAAGTCTGGAACTCAGTTGCACAAGTATGTACTGTCATTAAATATTAAGTAATGTACATTTGTAAATTCCTTTAAAAATGAACATTGTATTTTAAAAGGTCTAATTTAGATATGTGAAAGGATGTATGGTATAGTTCAAGAAGTCTTTAAATCACTCATAGTGGTTTTGCCACTGACGGCAAGAATAAATCCCTGTATCATGTAATGAAGCAACACTAAAGATGATTTTTCATTATTTTCGACAGTATTTGAAGAGCACCAATTCTAAATGAATCAATATCTTGAATACATTACAGGAAAATCCTGTGGAAGTCTTGCAGATTTCCTTAATGGGAGATATGATATGACTGGGAATTTATTTGGCGACACGGCTAAACCAGTTTGTCACGAAGGGTAAGTGAAACCATTAATGTCATTTTATATATGCTGTTTTAAGTCTGTTTTAAACCATGTTGAATTTAGATTTGCTGTGTTAGTTGAGTATTTAGTAAGATGAGAATCATTGCTTTCAGATACATGTTAGCGGGTAAGGAAACAACAAGAACATGCCGAGATCAGGGATGGGATGGCCGAGATCCTCTCTGTGAACGTATGTTAGTTCTTCCATTTGAATGAAATATAATATTGAAGAGCACAAAACCATTCCCAATTTGTATTAAATATTTTTTTTGTCCTGGAAATAAATACCTATTCATCTGGATATGTTTTTCTCTTTAGCGGTGAAATGTTCAGCACCTCCAGCCTTAGAAAATGGGCAACTTAAAGATGAGCCTTTGGATAGTTACGATTATTTAGATGCAGTCTCCTATAGATGTAACACAGGACTTAATCTTATAGGACAATCAACACTTCATTGTTCTGAGGATGGAACCTTTAAACCAGATCCTCCGAAATGTGTTGGTAAGCTATGGTTAAAATGCCAGTCATGAGATGAAGAAAAAAAAAGTTTCTTCCCATTAATGAATAAAATATTTAATGATCAATACTCTTCTTTTACATAAATTTTTTTTCTTTTCTTTTTTTCCCAGTTGTGTGTCCAGCGCCTACAATTCCTAATGCAAAAAGAATTGGTGGAAAATCACCCCCCTACAAACTGGGTAACTTTATAGAATACAAATGTGAAGATGGCTATACACTGAAAGGAGATGCTTATATTGTGTGTAAAGCAAATGGATGGAGCCCTGAACCACCACAATGCATTGGTAAGATTGAAATGATTTATTTTATTAATGTATGACTGCAATTTCTAAAGGAACTGTTCACCCAGAATGAAAGTTGTTATATACTTACTTGTGTTGTTTGTTGAGGAAGTCTTAGTGAGCTATAGTGAGTCTAGCTAACCATCACATTAGTAGTGCAGAAGATAGAAATAAGTAATAATGGTATAATAACTAAAATGTGACCCTGGACCACAAAACCAGTCATAAGGGTACTTTTTTTGAAATTGAGATTTATATAATTTGGCCGAGATACAACTATTTGAAAATCTGGAATCTGAGGGTGCAAAAAAATCAAAATACCAAGAAAATCGCCTTTAAAGTTGTCCAAATTAAGTTCTTAGCAATGTATATTACTAATCAAAATTTATGTTTTGATATTTTTACAGTAGGAAATTTACAAAATATCTTCATTAAACATGATCTTTACTTAATATCCTAATGATTTTTGGCATAAAAGTTCAATAATTTTGTATACTATAAAACTGTATTACTATAAAAAAAATCAATAATTCTGACCCATACAGTGTATTTTTGGCTATTGCTAGAAATATACCCGTGCTACTTAAGACTGGTTTTGTGATCCAGTGTCACATATAATTTAAATTATACATAAATAGTATTTAGTAAATAGAATTCTCTGCGGATTCGTTTACAAACAAAGCACAATTCAACGCCGGGTTTTCTGAAAGGCTGAAATTAAAAGAGATGCTGTGCGACTATATTGGATTCGACAGTAATGTCACACCACACAAATGTGAGTGTGTGAGTAACTGTTTTTATCACGTGATCACTATTGATTTATCTGTTATTACAGGTCGTTTGGTATGTACTGACTGAGTATTTATGCGATTTTAACCTAAATCACAGCAGTGTCCATCTCTGAAGGATGTAGGCTGTCAAACATACACAACTGTTAGCCAATCATAGCAGTCGGCGTTAACTTCCGAGTCTACAATCCACCACATCTATTCAAACAGAGCGTTCCGATGAGGGGCTCAAAACAGGACAGAAAATAGCCTACAAAGTAATAAAAAAGGCAGTTCATGACACCTTTAAGAGTGTGACTATTTCTGGGGTTATCTGGACTTCTTGTACTCACATTTCTATAGTTCCCTAACCCAATGCAAATGTTGATTCTCAGCCCTACCTACAACTCCTGAGATTTCCACACCATCCAAGGCTCCTAAAGAGAAAGGTATTGAGAGAGCTCAGAAACTTTCTGTTCAGTTATTTATTAACAATTAAAAGAAAATGATGGCCTACAATTTAGGGCTGGACATTTTTAGCCACCCCATGAATAGAATACATTTTTGATTCGGGGATATAATTTCAAAAATCACAACACATCCCCAAAAAAAAGGTCAAATCTTTTGGGAATTAAAGTGGCCATGCGTATGCTCTAAATTCATAAAAGTGCTAATATATGTAGAAATCTGATATAATACCCTAGTCGCAAAGGTAGTTGGTATCAATCAATTCATTTGTATTGCACATTTACTAACCATATATAGGCCAGATTTGTGTGTGAAGTCTGTCTTCAAATGTTTTCACGAACAAATCATGATTTGCCAGTAACATTCCAATAACATACTAAATTTTAGTCTGATTTTACAAAAAAAAAAGTAGGAACAGCTGAAACCACACAATAACCACACTTAAATCACATAATCTGGGTGGATTTATAAACATGTTAAATTTATACATGGATATTTCATAATTTCTAATGTTTGCTAAGATTGACAAAAGGCTGTAAAGGAAAGGTTGCATGAATCCTTTATACCAGTGGTTCCCAAACTGGGGGGCGTGGCAAGGCTGAGGGATAGTGTACAGTCAGCAGATTATTTTGCAAAAGAAACCTCTGCATCGGCTTGGATAAAGTGATTTATTTATTTATTTACTTTTTTAGTTCACATTTAGCGACGCTTTTTGTCTTACCAACAGCGACTGCTCCACTGTGTATTTTTGTTTTCCGCTTATCATGCGGCCACTTGCCTCGATAAGGTTCTCATAATTGAATGCAGCACAGATGAATTTGACAGGTTAAATCACTCAGCGGTGATCTCGCGGTACCCGCGTTGAAGCCCCCGTTGTTCCGGACATTTGTAGCAGTTGTGGTTGTATCAATAACAGACCACTAGATGGCGCGATTGAAGAATCTGAGTTGTATTGCAGGGAGCCATGTAGAAAAATAAATGAACGAGCATGGTTCTGCTCTAAGCATTTAAGTTACAAGTTTGAGAAAGGACTTCCAGTGCCAGGTAAACAAACCAGATTATGAATATACTTAAGATTCACAAATACCCAAACAACATGTCTACACCAGACGCGAGCGGCGCGACGTGACAAAAGCAAATAGAACCCAGTGATGTTCTCTGCTGTGGATGCGGTGCAACACAACAAATCCATGACAGTAAACTGATGCAGCTCTATTTCTGACGAACTCCAGCGCTCTGACACAAAGGACAATTTCAAATATTTATAAAAGAACATGTTGAAAACAATATATTCCTTCAAAAATAGAGTTGGGCACAACCAAAACTGCACTCTTTTCAGATTAAAATACTCCAATTTACTGACCATCAAATCAGCATACTTCATGATTTTCTTGAGGCGTCAGGTTACACCCAAGACTGATAATGAAAAATAATGCTGAAAAATTCAGCTTTGATCACAGGAATCACGTACCTGTTATGTTTAAAAAGCATGAAAATAGATATTTTATAATGGACATATTTCACAATATTGCTGTTTTTGCTGTATTTTTGATTAAATAAATTAAGCCTTGGTGAGCATAAGAGACTTTCCAAAAAAAGTAAAAAGGTAGATGTGGGGGGTTTGAAAATATTTTTCTCTACAAAAGGGTGGTCCGGCTGAAAAGGTTTGGGAACCACTGGCCTTCTACGTAGATGGATTGGATGCATTTCATGCAAATTAATAACCTCAGGCACACAGTCGCTCAATTAGGATACTGGGGGCCAATATGGGCCCCCAGTATCCAATATGATGGCCAATATGACCCCAAAATGGGTAGTTATTGTAAAAAATATATACATTTTTAATCATACAAATAATATATATAATTTTTTTGTTTACTTCTCATCTATACATCAATGCTGTGTTTTGGGAGATATGAAGTAATTTTGTACCTAGTGGGGTAAAAGGCCTCCAAAGACACCATGAAATTTTCAGGGGAAAAGAAGCAAAGGGGGAGGAAAAATAACGGACGACTAGGATTGGAGGTGAGGGGGGGCGGGGAGAGTGATCTAGGGGGGTGGGGAGAATTCTGCATCCATGCCGGTGAGGAGAAAAAAGGGGAGAAGGGAGGGGTGTGGGAAGAATTGGGGCAAGGACCAGAAAGACGCCCAGCAACGGTCCCAGTAAGATCCATTCAGTTTGGCTGGAAGACAGGCCCAACGGCCTCGTCTCACAACTGTTTCTGATAGTATGTTGTAAATGTATATAAGTGAACATGATAAAAGAACATAAAAACATAATTTGTCTAAAAGGTTAGAACTGTGTTTTTGTTGTTTTTGAGGTATTTTTGAAGTGCCCGCATAATGCATTTTGCAGAATGCCATAAAAAAAAAAAAACATAACTGTTTTTTGCATGCACACATTTTTTTTTCAATCTAAAACTAAATCAAAACAAGTTTTATTTTACTTAAATGGAGAATAAAACCACCACCAAAAAACAAAACAAAAAAAAAAACCACCTGCAGATAAGCAGTTATGAATGGTTGGGGTTGTTGGGGTGTGTGTGTTTGTGTGTGTGTGTGTGTGTATACACATACTGTTTTTATGTATTTTATAATGTTTCAATATATACATTTACAAAATATATATCAGAACAGTTGTGAGAGGAGCAGTTGGCCACTTCCAGAAAAATGAATGAATCTCTTTGGGCCTCTGCTGGATATTTACAGTCACTACACCATTCTTTCAAAAACTGTGATTTCTACAAGTTTTTCTCTAACCAGCAGATTGCTACGTGGCTTTCAACACCCACCAAGCACCCTAGTCAATATCCAGAAACAAACAAGATTTCAAAAGTGGCCAAACATATTATGTGCACGAGGGAAGTGATGGTGGGTGTTTTTTTGGTACTAGTTTGGGCTGAGTGAGTAGGCTCGGCCACATTGTAATTTTGGCTCAAAAAATAAATCGCCCTTTCGTTTTTGTGTGACAGTTTCCGATTTATGCCCAGGATTTTATTTGAGGTTTATTGCCACTTTCTATAAAAATCCCGCTGTGTGCGTGCACTGTTTTTGTGTGGTGCATGTGGAAGTGAGCATGTCTTTTTCTACAGTGCATTTGTTGCCCTAGGACCAGGCCTTCATTTCTGTGTTGAAGGTTTTCAGATTTATGCTGGATTTAATGGTTTTTTTTTTTATTGATTTTTTTTTGCAAATGAAAAAAAAAAAATTAAGATTTTTTTTGCATTTCCCATTCGATTTTCCAATTGGGCTAAATCATATTGACCTCCTAAAGAACCAAATTTGTAAAAAATATATGATTTTTTTGTTACATACCTTCAGAACAACCGAATCAAGCCCATTTTTTTATGTGAATACATAAAAAAAAGTCACAATCTTATTCCACTGAGATGAAGGGAATAATTTTTTTAAATTAAGTAAATGTTGATTGGGGTCATATTGACCCCAGGGACCAATTGAGGGTTAACATTAGAATGAGATTAAGAAATAAATTAATGTGCGTACTAGAGCTGCACGATTCTGGATAAAATGAGAATCACAATTTTTTTTTTTGTCTCAAATAGAGATCACAATTCTCCCACGATTCGGAACTCAACAAAATCATGTTAGTCAAAAAAAAATAAAAAAAAAAAAAAATAATTAACTTGCTGCAGTATAGTTTACAAGCTTTAAACATAAAACATTTTAAATTAAATTTTAAATTATACACTACCAGTCAAAAGTTTTTGGACAGTAAGATTTTTAATGTTTTTTTTAAAGAAGTTTCTTCTGCTCACCAAGCCTGCATTTATTTGATCCGAAATATAGCAATAACGGTAATATTGTTAAATATTATTATAATTTAAAATATCTGTTTTCTGTTTGAATATATTTTAATGTAATTTATTCCTGTGATCAAAGCTGATTTTTCAGCATCATTACTCCAGTCTTCAGAGTCACATTATCCTTCAGAAATCTTCTAATATGCTGACTTGCTGTTCTAGAAACATTTTATTATTATCAATATTTAAAACAGTTGAGTAAATCTTTTTCAGGATTCTTTGATGAATAGAAAGATCAGCATTTATCTGAAATAAAAGCTTTTGTAACATTATACATATAACGTTCAAAAGCTTGGAGTCAGTATTTTTTGTTGGGGGGGGGGGTATTATTATTTGGGTAATCATAATTTTTAATACTTTATTTAGCAAGGATGGTTTAAATTGATCAAAAGTGATGATAAAGACATTTTTATAATGTTACAAAATATTTCTCTTTCAAATAATTTTGTTTTAACTCACAGAATAATTACTTTTTAAAATAGATTCAAAAAAAGTTCTTTTTAAATGTACAAAAAATATTTCAAATGTGTACCGTTTTTTTTTATTTTCTATGACAAAATACGCCACTTTGTAGTTCGAAGAAGTGAAATTGCATGGTCGTATGGTGGCAGAAGAAGATTTAAAAAAAAAAAACAATAAAAATCTTCGGTCAAAAACTTTTGACTGTAGTGTCTATTGCGTAGTTAATAAAGTTCATCACTATAACATTTTAAATACCTCCGCATTTAATATCAGTTTATGCAAAAAGATCGTATGTTGAAGGTGCGATTGATATCAAAAAAACTAAAAACTCCATACAAATTTCATCAATGCTAACAAAAAAACACACCTACCATAGGAATATCAGCGGTTTTTGAACGATTCCGAATTGTACATATAGGCTCCTAATTTCCACATTCTACCTTTTCGCCACTTAGTGGCAAAACAATGCAATCGACGCAAACGTTATGTGGCAGTTACTTTCAAACACACATTTGCTCTATTTTGGTCGTGCTACCATAGACATCAATGTTTATATCTGAAATGAATCTTAATTAATGCACTTGTGTAGTTTTGGAAAGACTGATTTGTGACTTCTGGTTTTTTCTTAACCAAACATGGTAACTGCTCTGTGTCAGTGGCAGTGCGAACGCAGATTTGAATGATCGGTAAGACTTTGTCAAAGGTTTAATAGACACCGGAGAATCGTTGTCATTTAGAAATGAGATTGTGTGGTTGTCTGAATCGAGATCGCAAATTTTTTTTTTTTTTTAACGATTAATCGTGCAGCTCCGAGTGCGCACACGTCTTGGTTGCGATCTCGGTACTGTGTGTGTGGCATCGTGTACTGGCCTTCCTTTTCGTTTACAATATCTAATATAATTTCTCCTTGTGGCGCCCAAAAATTGTTCGGTTAATTTTTTCCACTCAAAATAATCCCCATATATCCTTTTATTATCATCAACTTTTGAGTGGCACATAAACACGCTGTTTTTTTGTGCTTCTCTTAATGCCAATGAGCTTGCTGCTTCCCCTCCCTCCCTTATTCTTCCAGATAGACCTGCCATTACAGCAGGTACCTGACAAAAAAACTGTTTTTTTTGGTATGCTGATTATGTTTTATTATTCCGCTGCTGAACATACCCTGCGTCTTTAAACTATTTAGTTTACTTTACCTGTCTTGTACATATACAATTTTTCCTGATGCTCCTCACATGCATCCGCATCACACGCACAAAAGTGCCTGTCACAGCATGTGAGACTGAACTAAGTGAGTGAAGTTCACATTCCTCACTCACAAGTTTCGTCTGTTATCATCCTTGTGAAGGTAACAGTCTTGAAATAAATCGCATGTTTCCTTTTAAATGCTGTGTGGCAGCAGCCATAAACAGTAATATAAACTCACCTAACACTTCCACTGCTCCTCTTTTGTCCTTCCTCTGAGGCTGGACTCTAAATTGGGTGTTCTGTGCTTTCTTTTCAGCTTGCCGCCAGAAGCAGTGGTTACCCTTGCGTTCACTGACCATGCCTCTGCGCACGTCATAGCGCTCAAAGTTTACGAAGCTTCCATATCTCAATTCATTTTTGCAATGTGGGGGCCGGTCGTCGAGGCCAGTCTGTCGCGGCCGCTTTACTGGAACCGTTTGAAGCGCGCAGTCCGAGGATAGGTCTCGGTCATACTTTATTGTACCTTGAAGCCTACTAGGACTGTTGCCCTATAAGCGGTATCGCGCTGTCCGGACCATCTGTCGGCACCATCGGTGCAATGTAAGAATCCTTCCGCTTGAGAGTATTCCAGAGAAGTCGCATCCGTACACTTTGGTTTCCGACCACAGTAGTTGTTTTTCCCAAGCCAAACTGGACAGGAACAGCGTTGATTATTGCTGTGTCCGGGTCTTCCCCAATAATCTATTACATGTCCCTTGTTACTGCCTACCGGGACAGTAAGAAAGCATGCTGTTCTTTCCGATACAAACTTTCACTGGCGTGGACCAACGGTGTCGGTGAGCATTTTGGTGGTGTCCCCTGTGAGTTTGCAGCCGGATCCGTGCGCTGTAACGTTAGTACGTAATACTAAGCTATTTGAAAGACATAATCCTCAATAAGAGGATCCATTCCTTATAGTCCCAGTCGCAACTTGTACAACCGTTTTGAATACAGTTTTTGCCTGAGTAACTTGCTTAAGTAGTGTTTACTAAATACCTGAGTAGACTTTACACTTAACATTTTTCAATGCGCGTGTACGTGGATGATAGTATTTTTTTACAGTTGTGGTATTACGCTTTTTATGATACATTATGAGGGTTAAGGAGCCTTAATTACTTCGTCCACGCAACAATAGGTTTAGATGAGGTTAACCTTATACGTTACCATCCTACTCTCCTCTGTTGGTGCAGATCCTGCACAAGATCACACAACGTTGTTTGTGCTGTTGCGTTCCCCTTTAAAAATATAACACGCATTCGACTCTTTGGCATCGTTCAGAGCGTCCCAGAATCTTTTCTACAAGCGTTTTGTTGCAGGCTTCCTGCTAGGCGCCAACGATTTTTTTGAACGCTTACCTCCCGGCTGGCGGTTTGTGACACCAAGGTTACTTTCGTTTTTGAGGAACGTTGTTCATACACAATTTTTTGTGCAACAACATATCTGTTCAACTATGATAACGATACTAAAACTCTTTTTTGAATGCAGAAACTCTGACTTAAATCTACTTGACAAGTTCGTCCAACGCATAAGAACGAGAACAATGTTAGGGAGGAACGATTTTTTGGGAAAGAGCTTACTTCGAACGAACGTGCCGTGCGTTGTTTGGGAGGTTATGATGCTACATAATCACTTGGCTGGACATAAGCTAACTATACACTTTGCTGCACATCGCATAATTAACCCGTCAAAATATGTATCAATATGGTTGAGTAAGAGGAAGACATATGTGTGTCGAAAGTCTGTTCACCGCAACGATAACTCAAGCCTCAATTCCTTCAGTGGCGGTTGCCCTACAGAAGTGCGGTCTCTACATGCCGTTCGCACTCGAGCCTACGTTCTTCGTTCTCCCACGCCTTGTGCGTACTACTGCAATTATTTTTTAGAATTGTTAGCAGCCAAAATAGATTTCCGAATTGTCCGTTTATTGACGTAGTATTCCGTGTTCAAATTACAGTTTGATTACCAGCTTCTTAAGTGAACGTAAACCGTAGGGAGAACTTGTATCAGTACATTGCATCCATTGCAGTTGTGCATTCGGTTTTAAAGGGATAGCAGCATAATTTAGTTGCTATTGTCCGAGTCTTTGATGTTAATCAAGCAACAAAAGAAAAACTGAAAATCATGCACTGCACTTGAATGAACAACTTTAGTAGCCCTAAAGATTCATCTAAATTTATTAATAGAAATAAATGTCTGCTTGAAAAAATGAAGAATATGGTAAACAAGTTGCTATAAAGAATGCATAATTAGCCATTATATATAACCATTGGTATTTCATTGAAAAGAAGACCATGTTCTTGTTCTTTGTGAGAAGTGTTTTTATTTAATTTTAACATAAAGGCATGTTTGTGTGTCACCGCAGTTAAATCGGTGTCTAATATGATATAACCTTAACATCAAACCTATATAATGAGTTTGGAAATTTTTGAGAAATGCTTAATAAATGCACTGCAACTAAACCCATTCGATTTTAACCGACTAAATTTACTGTAGATTTAGTCGACTAAAACTATAAACAATTCAGATGACTAAAATATGACAAAACTAAATGGCATTTTAGTCAAAAAACTATGACTAAAACTAAATAAAAATTAGCTGTCAATATTAACATGAGCCCAAAGGCAGAACATTACTCATGTTTTTGTCCTCAAACTTTCTCCGCCATGAAAACCTGCAAAACAGATAACTTACTTTTCTCCTAGTCAGAAAAAGGCTTACCAAAACAAAGTGATTTGGTTAATATTTTTCTCGTTTCCTTGGTTGGTAGATGCACCGGGGACCTGATCATAGCACTTAAAACCTGGAAAAGTCAGATTTTCATGATGTGTCACCTTTAAGGCAGACATTTTTCATGAGAAATTATTTTGTGTGTACAAATACACTGTACACAATTACTGGTGAATGAGACCCATTGTTCTAAAGGTTCTTACAAAACCCTCCCCAGTGGTGATGGTAGCAAGAAAGCAGATGAGTAGATGAGATCAAAGTAGATGAGGAAGAGACCTTGGGAGGAACCTGACACACATTTGTACAGCGCATACACAAATGCACAAATGTTACTTTTAACACATGCAATCCTGCCACATACTGTTAAAGATAATTTTGACAATAAAATTCTTAACAGAATTACATTTATATTTAAATTTTGCAGTTATGTTTTGCAGGTTTTGTGGTTGGGGTCTGATAATCATTCATCACTGAAAATTCCCCCCCCACCTCTGCTAAAATTATAAATGAGCTGTTGTCAGTACAATTCTCTGTATCATTGCCAATAAAGCATTAACTCTACATTAACATCTATTAACTCTAAGAATAAATAACACTCTTTAGCATTTTGTGATTCCGGCACTTGTACTGACAACTTGATACCTTTTAGCTTTTTTATGTTGGCCATTATTTTATCAGTTTACATAAATGTCAGTTCTACTGCAGAAAGAGTCTTGTTTTGCTTAAAAGAGTCATAAACTGAGCAATCAAAATTCCCTTGATCTTTTGACAAATAAAAGGTCATCGTACTATAAAAACATCCTGTAAGTTTCAAAACTCACAACTTTCTCATTAGTCTAAATACAGCTTATATTGAAGCCAATCTGCCAAAATAAGAGGTTGTGGAGTGTGCCACTTTATGACATAATAGTGTTGCTAAACCCCACCTCTGCATAAAATCAACGCCTGCTTTTACATGACTGCCTGTTTAGCTCTGCCAACTGATTCACGCGTGTAGTGTAAATAAGAGAGGCAAACTCAGGTCTATGCAGTAACCAAATGATAAAGATGCTCCAAAGACAACAAGACATTGTTCAGTGCCAAGTTGTGGAAAAACACAATCTTTGCATTGCCTTCCATCGGATTTCCAACATTAGTAAAGATTGGAATGAAGTTGATTTTTAAAGAAATAAGACCCGCGTCAGTAAGAATTGATAAAAGGCAGTTCCTGACCTTTTGACTGTTAAGTATATCTTTGTAATGGGCCTTTAGGGGAAATTGATCCCTTCTGGTGTTTTTTTTTCCTCTCCTTTGGTAATCTCGTTTTTTTTTTTTTTCCTCTCCTTTAGTCAGGAAGGCTAATCTTCTGGTATAATTATTTTTGCATAACTCTTTGCCTTAAACTGTCTGTTCCACATGTATCTTTTGTAAAAAAGAATCTACTCCATCTATATACCCTTATCCTCTGTTTTGTATTAGAAATCTACAAATTTTTGTCCTCTTTTTACGTTTTCCTACTTATTTTTTTTTTATGCACAGGAGACCACAACGCCGACAAGTACAAGTACAGTACACGTAGTTATGGTCCTTAAAAAAATATATACTGATTATCCTATTACTGATTCATACAGAGCTGATTTCCTCTGTCATAACTGTCACCCTTTCTCCGTTATCTTTTGTTACAAAGGGATTTCAACATTTTACAAGTGTTTGTCTAATCCAGTAAACAATGTATTATTTATTTTGTTTTATTTATTTTTAGCAGCTCCATGGGTTGTTGCACTGATTGTGCTTGTTTTGATTGGTCTGGGTAAGTCAGTCTGCATATTTCACCTGATAATCTACATGTCCTATACCTTCTTATTCAATACAGTTGTAACGTCTCTTTCTTTTATTGCGTTCATGATTAGCGGCACAAACTGAGGGTTCATTACTAACATCAAATAGCAATTTATGAACTCAGCAAACATAGTCTTTTTCTTGTTGTTGTTGTTTTTTTTTATCCCACAAATGCTAAACTAATGTTCAAGTGAAAATGAAATTATATATATACAGGAATAAAACAATAAACAAAACAAGACCTTGTCCTGATTATTTACACAACAAGAACCAAAAATCGTCTTTTTTCTTATCTTGAGATTATGAATCTATTCCTTGGCAAAAAGGCATTCTTCTTTCCGAAGAAAAACATTAGTGCGTTGCAATGCAATTTTGGCCCTGGCGTTGATAATCGGTACGACTTATTTTCAGAAATATAAAGTCGTATCAAAAAGCGTAAAATTAAGACTTGCTCTTTGTTTATTGGCATTTTGTTCATTCTAAACACATGAGTTGACTGTTTATATTTTTGGAAAAAATTATTTTTGTTATAACTGTTTTTTGTTTTTCCCCCTGTAACCAAACTCCATTTTTAAAGCATAACCTGCACAACTTTAAACAAAATGTTTGGTGACTGTGGTTAACAGAGTGAAATTTCTGTCATATTTTTTTTCCATATACAGTTGGGGGCACAAAGTAGTTCGTCACCACCAATGGCAAGTTCTCTCACTTAAAGATGAGAGTCCTTAATTTTCAATCATAGGTTATACTCTCACTATGAGAAGACAAAAATGAGGGGAAAAACTCCAGAAAATCAATTCTAGGATTTTTTAAATATTACTTCGTAAATTCCCTCGGTAAAATAAGTATGTGGTTCACCTACCAACAAGCAGATTTCGGCTCTCCACGACGCTGTAACTTCTTCTTTAAGAGCTCCGCTGTCCTCGCACTTGTACCTGTATTACTGCATCCTTTTGAACTTGGTTATCAGTATAAAAGACACCTGTCCACAACCTCAGTCACACTCCAAACTCCACCATGGCCACGACCAAAGAGCTGTCAAAGGACACCATAAACAAAATTGTAGACCTGCACCAGGCTGGGAATACTGAATCTGCAATAGGTAAGCAGCTTGGTGTGAAGAAATCTACTGTGGGAGCAATTATTAGAAAATGTAAGACATACAAGACCACTGATAATCTCCCTCGATCTGGGGCTCCACGCTAGATCTCACCCCGTGGGGTCAAAATGGGATGTTTTGTGAGCAAAAATCCCAGAACCACATGGGGGGGACCTAGTGAATGACCTTCTGAGAGCTGGGACCAAAGTAACAAAGGTTATCATCAGTAACACACTGCGCCGCCAGGACTCCAAATCCTGCCGTGCCAGACGTGTCCCCCTGCTTAAGCCAGTATATGTCCAGGCCCGTCTGAAGTTTGCTAGAGTGCATTTGGATGATCCAGAAGAGGATTTTGAGAATGTCATATGGTCAGATGAAACTTAAATAGAACTTTTTGGTAAAAACTCACTTGTCGTGTTTGGAGGAGAAAGAATTCTGAGTTGCATCCAAAGAACACCATATTTACTGTGAAGCATGGGGGTGGAAACATCATGCTTTTGGGCTGTTTTTCTGCAAAGGGACCAGAATGACTGATCCGTGTAAACGAAAGAATTAATGGGGCCATGTATTGTGAGATTTTGAGTGAAAACCTTCTTCCATCAGCAAGGGCATTGAAGATGAAATGTGGCTGGGTCTTTCAGCATGACAATTATCCCAAACACACCGCCCGGGCAACGTAGGAGTGGCTTCGTAAGAAGCATTTCTAGGTCCTGGAGTGGCCTAGCCAGTCTTGAGATTTCAACCCCATAGAAAATCTTTGGAGGTATTTGAAAATCCGTGTTGCCCAGCGACACCCCCAAAACATTACTGCTCTAGAGGAAATCTGCATGGAGGAATGGGCCAAAATACCAGCAACAATGTGTGAAGACTTACAGAAAACTTTGACCTCTGTCATTGCCAACAAAATGTATATAACAAAGTATTGAGATAAAATTTTTATTGACCAAATACTTATTTTCCACAATAATTTGCAAATAAATTATTTAAAAACCCTACAATGTGATTTTCTGTATTTTTTCTCTCTCATTTTGTCTCTCATATTTGAGGAATACCTATGATGAAAATTACAGGACTCTCTCATATTTTTAAGTGGGAGAAATTGCACAATTGGTGGCTGAATAAATACTTTTTT
>JADLZN010005932.1:0-29361 GCA_018155175.1 Sinocyclocheilus anophthalmus
CACGCTCTTTACAAATTCAAATGTTGCCCGCTCGCTTCAACGACAGGTTTGTTCTGAGGATAAAACGCACGCACTTGCTCTCGCCTGCATTCGTCACGATGCTACATGCCGGTATTTCTGGTGAGGGGTGTGTTTGATAATGCTCGCGTAGCCTTCACGAGTTCCGGAGTGATCTGGAAACATTATCTGGACTTAATATTTTTACTTTTGGACTGTGCTTTTGACATTTTCAATAAAAAATGATTGGAATGGCATTTATATCCTGTCTGTCCCTTTTTTCTTATACTGTACAGAATGTTTATTTTATAGTAGAGTGTAATGTAGCGACTATAAAAATAGTTTAATGCTGTATGTTACTAAAATGTTATTATCCTGCGTATTTTCGGTCATTTGCGTTTTATAATCCTTCATATTCGCTATAAAGGGTAGGTTTAGTTGGGGTGTAGGTAAGGGGGGGTTCTAAAAAATCTAAATTGCATCTTAATAACATGAAAAAAGGCATATCGCTATAAAATTGGTAGGTTAAGGTTTGGGGGTAATTTAAGGGGTCTAAAAATCGACATCGCTTATTGATAAAAGGATCAAAATGCCTTGATATGCGATCAATTTTTGAAATGTAATTTAATTTTAATTTTAAATGCATTGATATGAATATCTAAATGATATAAAGTATACGTAAATATTTTTACGTTTTTTTAGCTAAAAATACGTAGCGATTTGTACGTTTTAATCGTTGAAATACGTCTAAATTGTATGTTTTAGCATCAATAAAAACTTTCAAAAATGTATGTTTTGTTCTTGTAAATGTTACGTATTAATATCTACGTATAAACATGAGACCAGGCTGAATATGAAAGTAAGTAATTGAATGGCCCTGGAAGAATATTGTCTCTTTTCTCTCTCAATCTTTCATTCTGTACGTCTCTGTCTATACTTTCATAACATGTAGTGTAAATTATGGCCACCTCTAAATGGTGCTTAAGCACTTTTAATTTTTACAAACCATGACTTAAATTTAAATTCACATCTGTTTGCCAGCACACTAAAAACCAAATAAAAACGCCTTTATATGTCCGCTATTCTTT
Organism: Sinocyclocheilus anophthalmus; assembly: GCA_018155175.1. Classification (NCBI taxonomy): domain Eukaryota; kingdom Metazoa; phylum Chordata; class Actinopteri; order Cypriniformes; family Cyprinidae; genus Sinocyclocheilus; species Sinocyclocheilus anophthalmus. Next base: position 1,086 of record JADLZN010005932.1, read on the forward strand.
ATGACCACTGTTTCATTTCCTTAAAGGTGAAGTGTGTTGTTTATGCACCACTAATGTCACCAAAATTATTATTGTAAAAATTTAAACTGGTTTCCCAAACACTCTCACTGTCTTCCAGTGGTTGGACAGGTTAGGATTCTCAAAAGTCTTGTGGCAAACTTTCAAAATACTTTCTCTTGTGTCTTGGCATGAGAAAGTATTTAAACATTAAAAATAACATCATCACACCTTTAAAGAAGACAATCAGCAGATAATTGCAGAAGTGAAATCATTTTTTTTTTTCAAGTATAAAAAGTTATAAAGTTTAAATGTAGTATAAAGAAAATGGACTGTACTATTTGTATTTTAATTAAAATAAATCTAAAATTGCTAATAATTAAAGGGTTCACATGTCTAAATATTTATTTCCAATTTAAGTTGATGTAAAAAAAAATGAGTTCCGCTGAAATGTTGTTAAAGCCCCATGACATCCAATCTCCATTGAATTTTTTTAATGCATTTTTCTATCACATATGTACAGTATACATTTCTCTCTCAGTATTACTTCTATCACAAAATAACCACCTTTCCAATGATATGTATTTTGTCAAGATTATGAAAAGTTTAGATTGTAAAATACCCTAATACATTTTGTAATGTGACACTTGACACCGCCCACTAAGGGGAAGGAGACCGCTAAAAGATTTCCATAGTAACGTAATGTCCAAATTCAAAATGGTTTTCACAGGATGATTTTTGAGATTTTAAGCTTTCAAATGGTATATAACTTATGATGATTACTAAAACATGTGATAGTGAAAAAGACAATGAAATAAAGAGTCCCTCCCAGTGTGATGTGACATTTAAGGGTTAAAAACCAGAGAGGTTCAATCTCTCAGATCAGTCTTTTTATTGCTTTTTTCATTAGGAAAAGTAGATTTGTCACAACGTCCGTCCTGGAGAGCCGCAGCCCTGCAGAACTTTGCTTCAACCCTAATCAAACAACCTGAACAAGCTAATCAAGGTCTGAAAAGTTACTAGGAAGCTACAGGCAGGTGAATTTAAATTATGGTAGGAGCTGAACTCTGCAGGGCTGCGGCTCACCAGGACCGACGTTCGCCACCCCTGATTTATTGACCTCTGGAGCCTCACTCATCAGCTTAATTCAACCGCAAGAGTTGACTGAGAATTACACTCCCTGAAGATCTTTCCATCTCACTCAACTCCCAAGAGTTTAAAAGTTTTACTCACTCCTTGAATAAGTTCAGTCTGTGCTTTTGTCCTGAGCCTGCACTGGCCAGCTGGAGGAAATTACAACACAGGATACTATTAAAATCTCATAAAAAATGAAAAGAGTTCTTCTTTTTTGGCACAGCCCAGGTAAACATGCCTTATTTGATCATGTGGCACATTAGAAAGAAATGTGCAATAGAAATTTCTTTCCTTTGACAATACCTCTTTAAAGGGGTCATATGTTGCTAAAAATAAAATTATTTTGTGTATTTGGTTAATGAAATGTGTTTATGCGGTTTAAGGTTTAAAAACACATTATTTTCCACACTGTACACTATTGTTTCTCCTCTATGCCCCACCTTTCTGAAACGTGAAATTTTTTTTACAGCTCATCGGTCGGACAGCGAGGGTGGCTCTGAATTGGCCTAGATATCCAGTGCTTGTGAGTGGCCGACTAACCTCAAGCGTGTGATGAAATGTTACGCCCCTCACCATATGGTGATGCTGTTTCCCGGCCGGAGCGCCGAGACATAAACATTAAAACCCATTATAAACGAGCATTTGTTGCATCCAGTGGGGACAAAATTAAGGATTATAATGACTTATATTGTCTTTTTACGCTTTGCGTTGCATTGCGCCACGTAAACATACAACCATGTCTGCATTTGTGATCGGAGAAATGACAAACAACAAGTGCTACCAAAAAAACTTGTGTTTGAATCGTCAGTGGCAAATCCTTTAATATAAAAAACTTACTTACAGTCTGTGATTCAGAACAGCCGGCATTGTAGTTTACTCTCCCAGGATCAGGAAACGGTCTTCTGTAAAATGTGTTGCACACATCTGAATGTTTGGGTTGAATTGTTCTGGAACGGTGTTGTAAATACAACCTAACCACTGATTTCTAATCGTGTCCCTTTTGGAAGGCCAAACAAGTAGTTTTGCTTTCACAATTACACACCTAGTGTCCCACACACAACACGGCGAGCTTGGGTGAGCGGAGGCGGGCGGGCTTGAGAACGGCACGGCCAGCGGATTCGACGAAGGAGCGTCCGGTGGGCTTGCGGCAACCACATGTGACGACCCTGGGCTGGACTCCGCTTCGTCCATGGTGAAAGCCGATCCGGCGATCCACAGCGTGAAGTTGATGTTTTTCCTCAGCAACCAGCACAGATCAGATCTAGGCATGACGAAGCAGATATTGTCCTCTTTTGGAAGGCCAAACAAAGTAGTTTCGCTTTCACAACGAAACCCACAGCGCCTTCACGACATGACGGCGGTGGCAACAACAATACTACAGCGAGAATAAAAGTTACGCCATCTTTCTTTGCGTGAACATTTGGGCTGCGTTATGCAAATCTTTCCACATCGTGACGTAGACATGTGGGGAGTGTTAGAACGAGCCGTTTTATGTAGGTGTGGTTGACTCTTAACTTTTATAAAGAATATCTCTTTGGATTTGAGACTTTAGTCTTTGCAACTTTACAGATCGTCTTTATGCACCAAGAGCTTGTAAGAGCATTGCATTTGTTAACTGCGTTGACATCTACTTTTGTAGCACTAATTACATTAGTTATTGTGAATTTTTCATGGCTTGGGAAAACTGATAATTAGAGATATTAGCTGCATCTGAAATGGCATACTGTCTAGTAGGTACTATATTGGTTTGAAACTTACTTTTCAATGGTTAAATTTTTTTTATATAGTATGAAAATGGGTAGTATGAATGAAATTTAGATGTACTACATCCACCATGTTGTTACTTTCACGTGACCTACCAGTGTCCGTTGTGTCCCTTCACTGCCATTCAAAAATCCTCTCCTGTGGCCTCATGGGATAGTAAAGTGTCCATTGATGTTCTCTTCATAATCTCGGCGGATGTTGTAAGTCATCTAGGTACTTTTCGCCAACTGTTCTTTTTCCAATAATATGAATTCGGATACACTACTTTTTTCATGTACTGTTTTTCACCTACTATATTGTATGGAAGGCATGGACACAGGGCTTGTTTGTATTTCTTCCTATAAGTTCTTTCAAGAAGGTTCTTTCTTTATATTTGTGAGGGAAGTGTCCTGCTGTTCTCAGAGGATGTTGAAGCTGACCTGTCTGTCACTGTGTAATTAGGACTTGACCCTCATGGGATTCTGGGAGCACACATGTGTCATAGGGGATTTTCCCCTGCAGAGAAACCAAAGCCTTTATGCTTTCCTGCAAATGCGTTTGAGTCAGAGAGAACGAGGGGGAAAAAAACACAATGGATAGCAACACATTTGTGACCATAAACCACTTTGGTTGTACATACATTTGTGACCACTTTGGTTCTACAAAGATATAACGCTTAAAGTACAGTATTGAAACGCGTTTAGATTCCGCCTGTCCCTGCGATCAACAGGTTGCGGAACCCGCGAGCTCCGACTCTCACTGATGTGCAGCTTGTTGCTATTTACATTATTTACCTCTTGCACAACATAAATTGTCTTTTGACGTACCTAGCACAGTAAGGTAATCGTCAACGACCTTAAAGAGGTTTTAAACACTTATTAAAGTATTTGTGTTTCAATTATTGTTGAATAATGAAAGGATTAATGGCTGACATTGATTTGGAAGCAAAGCTTTCTGCAACGTACTGTTGCTATGGATACCTGTTTAGACCAACGCAACTTCTGTTTGCAAAGCGATTTAAATTGAAAACATTGTTGAAATGTGTATATGTTGCCTATATTTAAATACAGATAATAATACACCCTTTTAAAATTCATTAGGTACAATATATAATTATTATTAACCTAAATTAGGGGGCTCTGACCCCCCAAACTATAATTCGTAACGTTACCCTGTTTCTACTTTTTAGTCTGTGGGCCTCAGTACTCGCTCTGGCAGTTGATATCTCCTCTTTCAGATGGCTATTCTTGGGACAGTCCCCTACCCGACTGTAGTGGGGGGCGGATTAGGTAGACATACTGTAAACTACACTTCATAAACAGGGATTTCAGTTGAATGCTGTGAGCTGAAAACCATCTTACCTTAATTTATTTATATAGCGCTTTATACAAAACATCTTACCTGCGTAGTGATCGAATACAGTGGGTACATATTCCTCGGGAAAAGCATCATTTGCGTAACTCATCAGCAAACAGGTTTTGCCCACAGCTCCATCGCCGACCACAACACATTTCAACATCTTTTTGGCCGCAGTATCGAGAGGATCTCTGTTACTGCCTCTATCCTCAACCGCTTCCACTGCATTCTGCCGACTTTTCGAGCTGAGAGTAGGCATGATAGTTGGACAAGTCCAGAAACTATAGGCTATTCTCCTCAGGTAGCCAAGTCTTCGGTCGACGAGAAATCTCAGTCTTTGAGACGGTAGTCTTCGTGTGACCAGAGTTTAAACACTCGAGTTGGCGTGTCGAACGGTGCGCAGGCAAATCCGTCAAGTAGGTGACCCACGCTTTAGCGCGCTCTTCCAAAACAATCCCCCGCCATCGACCGCAGTTTCATGAAAACTCACGAGAACTCCTACAACTTGCATTCCGATAGCCTATTTTACATGTTCATGGTCCGACGACGAAACCGTTAGTCTGTGGGTCCGGTTTATTTCCTTCGTACTCCAAACAGCTTTCCACATTCGCCCCTACGCGCTACGCATAGTCAGTGTCAGGAAATCATTGGTTTCATTGCGAATTCCATATTAGGCAGGAGTGGGCTGGGAACAATAGGGGCTCTATCCACAGCCTACTCAGACAGGGGACTCCAGCGGCACAGGAGGGGGCTAATCTAACTGCATTTTCCAAAATATGGCGCCACAGAGAAGGATGGCACGAGTTGGATTTTCATTCATTCATTCACTTTCTTTCTTTCTTTCTTTCTTAATTTCTTTCTTTCTTTCTTTCTTTCAATCACCATCAAGCTAACAGCAAATTCGTTTTTCAAGCTAACATTCATTTCCCGATTTATAATTCAATAATCAATAGCCTAATTTATCTAGACTATATTTTTTGATTTATGATTTTTTTTTCAGTGTTCCTATTTTTTATAAGGCGATACTCTCGTGATGAAATGCACTTTAACCTCATATTAATTAATGTGAAAATTTGTTGAATAAACAAGTTTTATAAAATATTCACGATGAACCTTCCTTAAATTCATGTGTTGTATAGTAACTCACTTTAACTGTTAAATTAAATTTTTGCTCACTTAAGATGACATTTACATAATTTTCAATTCTAATTCGCGCGCGAAAGGCACCACCTGTTGCATGTGTTGCATCTCCATGGCACCGGGCATCGCGCTCGAGATTCCTGTGCCAGTCAATTTTTATTGTTACTGCTCGCGAGTGCGCAGGCGCCAACCAGGGGAGCGCGGAGCCTGCAGAACTGCGAGCGCTCCGTGGTACAAAGGACCCATACCAGTCAGGCACAGCGCAGCGCAGCGTTACCATGATCTTCTCCATCTCACCGATACATTCCCATCCCGCCTGCATCACTTTAACGACCAGCTTCCAGCAAGTCCGCGAGCCTGACCGACACTGCCCGACCGCAGAATGCACGGGGGAAAAAGAGGACTGGTGGCACCACAGAACACTTTTTTGGAAAATATTGTCCGTCGCTCAAGTGGTAAGATAATCGCTTTCTTCAGATTGCAGTACCTGACTTTTTTTCTAACTTTAATTGTGCCCAGAATTATGCGTAAAAGTCAAGCTCGTGAGTTTATTTCCATAAAAATGGGAAACCTACATTTTTTTCTGATCAAAGTAAGATTAAATATTTAGAAAAACAGCTAAACTTGATCGCTCTATTACCTTAATAATAGTAATTAAACACAGTTAACAACACATTGCTCAATCGCTTCTCAAAACATTATCTTTACTATTGCTATCCATTAGGCTATCAGCATTAATGTATTAATGCATCAGTAAGACTTGATTATTTTATGACATCAATAACCTACAGTCGGGATGAATCTCGCGTAATCTCAAAACGTTTATTTGCGTCAATTGACGCATGTAAAAAAATGCGTGGATTTTTTTGTGTGTGGAGTCACACAAACAACTATTTCGTCACACAAACAACCTTTCTAGCTTACTTTTGTTCAACTTTAAACCAAAGATTTAAAACTGTTACATTGAAATTTATTGTGGTACATGGATATTTTAAATATATATATATTTTTAATATTTTTGTATTTTTAAAAATGTATTTATGCTGTGTAATCACTTTTTAACAGTGTATATTTTTTATTTTCTATATTTTTATATTATTATTATTATTATATTGTTTTATTATGATTGGCTACTAATATCCAAACAGTCAAAGAGGCTCTAGAATCATCCTGGGTTTATCTGCATGTTCAATGCTCAGGTGTTTGTATCATCAAATTATTTTTGATCATAGCAAAAGTTAATCTAAAGGTGATGCAGTTGTTCTTGGCTGTTTTGCTGTGGATCTTCTCATGTATGGAAGGCTTGGTTGGCGCCTGTGGTGTGAATTGCAGTCATTTTGTCTCACATACATTTTCCATGTGAATCTGCCACAGGTTCTGTAGGAGGTTGTGTAATTGGACCTCACCAGCAGAGGTCACACATGATTACTGCATCAAAAGCTATTAATGTCTCTTCTCTCGGTTTCACATAAATACACAAACTTAAAAGTTGGAGACACAAATTTGGGTATTTTTGTATACATTAAGACCAGATAGTTCTTTCTAATGAACTGTGTGTGTTTATGTGCTAATGTGGTGCTCTCTCAGCTCATAATACCATGCCCTGACAACTGCCGTGGGCAGCTCTCTGACCTCCGAAGGTCTCCGGATCTCCCACACACTCTTTACTAAATCTGACGCAGAGCTTGCGTCTTTTGAGAAAAAAAGGCTCCACATTGTTTTTTATAAATTCTAATCGCAGTCATTGGAGTAAGGAGACGCTAATATTTGTATTCTGTGAGCTCCACTGTCACTGTGATCATTTTAATGTTTAAGTGATGCAGTGAGTGGAAGAATTTCGAATTCTAGTGCAGATGAAGTTGTTCAGCAGATCTCATATTGTTTCTGGACATCCTCCCCTCATCCCATTACTAATTCAAATATGCTGACAGAATCTTGAATTGGCTGGATAATTGATTCTTGCGTTTAAATTTACATTTGTTTTCTTGTCATAGGCTTTTTAAATAACTAATTTAATAACTAATAACTTCCTATTTAAGTGCATGCATTCTATATTTGGATGAATGAACACTTTTACAGCCATCAGTACAAGGCACAAGTCAAAGATAAAGTCAGGAGGAGTCAAGAAGTATGTATTGCCTGTCAAGAATAAAAATGAGAGGTTGCATGTTATTAAAAGACAAGGTTAGTGTCTTCCTTCCCACAATTTCACCAAGGTACATTTAAAAATGTATCTAAAGCCTGTGCCGATATGCTGCCAATGAGCTGCCAGCTCCAACTGAGGCTCCATGCTGACAGTGGTACAAATTTAAATTTAGGAGTGAAGAATAAATAATGTATGGATGATGAGCATTCCAAAATTCTCCTTGTGAAACGTTTTGGAATTGTAGAGTTGATAATTATTTACAATCTGATTATGCAGCTATAAAAAGCCAATAGTGTGCAGGTGGTAAATAAAGGATGTGTAGTTAAGGTCTTTTATGTTGTCTTTATGAATTTAGTGGTAGTAAGGTATAAAATAATATATTTTTCAGAAAGATTAGACGTGGTTTGGTTTGACTTCAAAAAACGAAAAGTAAAAAACACCACCTTTGTCATTTTCATTGAAACACAGAAACACCCACAGGCTTTAAATTGCACTTGGCAGGAAAGTTGAACAGGGCATAATAAGCCATGCTATCAAAACTCTGAATTATTGTCAATTATGTAATAGCCAAAAATTATCCAGTCTCTGAGCATAATTGATTCAAGATTTTAAATTGCTCAAGCAATTTGTTTTTCATATACCTCTTATATCACCATACGCAGCATGTCTACCTCAAAATAATGAAGCCTTCCACGAATGCAGCTGTTGAAATGGTGTAGGAGTTTCTGAGGCTTTGTGTCTCTGTTCCTCATTTACAACTCAACTCCTCCCTGTAGGTCTTCTCCTTTGTTTGCGGACAGCAGAGTTTGTTTGAGTTTTGCCAGCCCACTTAGGGGAATCGAGACACACAGCTGGGGGGTAAACAAAGTCAAAAATTTCATAAAGCTTTTTACCTGTACATATCATTGTTAGAACAGCAAGAGCAGTGCATATTTCCCTCCAATTTTCTTATGTAAGTAGAGAAACAACTGTGCTGAGTTTTAGTGTGTTGGAGAAACTTTTTGTAGTCAGCTTGATGTTTGGCTAATAAATGACAGCAGGGTTCTCACTGACTGGGAAATGAAATGATTTCAAAAGCACTTTTTGATATTGAGGACAGCTATACTGTACTAGCATTGAAGGCTGACAGTTCAGAGGATAAATTGCATGCATATAAATTGCATATATATGCAATGGTTCCAGTGTTTTTTTCTTATTATTATTATTTTAAAATTATACTATTTTTTATGTTATTATTTTTATTTTTATTGTTGTTGTTTTCAGTATGCAGTACTATACATTTTCTCCCGTTCTTATACTCATTTATTCTCTCTCTTTTACCTCCTTAGAACTGTTAATTTGCGTATGGGGTTTATGCAATGTACCATGGCTCGTTTGAGCATGGCTGCCCCGGCCATCCTCAGCTTATTCTTTTGTAACGCTTGTCACATTGTAAGGTGTACAGGCACGCTACACATACTCTCAAAGAGAGAAAGACACACACACAGCAAAGGGATTTTAAAATACAGTTAAAAAGAGGAATAAAATAAATGAGACTGAGTACAAACATATACATTAGCAATAAACAATTAAAGGGAAGCTAGAAGAATCGATAAAGTTACCAAGTTTCCGTGGTAAAATGAAACTTTTGAGAGAACCAAACATCACAACAGTACAAAAATACCATTAAGGAAATCACAAGACTAGTGCCAGAGACATGTGATGAGATATGAATGCAGATTAGAAAGTAACAGATGTAATGAAAGTAATACCTTACGTTAACCACAGTTTACCAGAATGGAGAGCTGGTTGTGTTTTGTGTTCACTAAACCAAAGGGAACCAGTATCTGATGTGTATCTAAACTGGAAATGCTCTGTCTTTCTTACTTGCTTAGGATCCATAATGGCCAACATAAAATCGTTTTCACAAAGATCACAGACACTAAGAATGGTGTACTCCATGTAAATATAGGTTTATCCTAATAGGATCTGTTTATTCTTCCACTTTCCCTGTAGTCATCCTTTCACCGAGAAGCAGGTGCACCAACATACTTCCACGTAGACAGTGCAAGAATACATACCATCAGAGGCGGACAGTAACTAAGTACAATTACTTGAGTATTGTACGTACGGTACACTTTTAGTATCGGTAATTTACGTGAGTATTATTGTTTTTCTCTGGGAACTTATGACTTTAGACTTCACTACATGTGAAAGACATTTGTCTTTTCCCTCCACTACATTTCTATCGAGGTCCGCGATGAAAGTCGTTAGCAGCTTTGAAAGCAGTGGGTGGATTTTTTTCTTTCTCTAAAAACGTCTTTTTTTCAGACAGTTTATCAGTAATCACGCTTGTAGGGCTACATGAAGTGATTTCTCAGCCTTTTTTGAACACTGACCAGTTCCAAATGTGATATTTATTTACAACAATTCAATAATAAGAAGTTAATGTTGTGGTTTATATTAGACACAATATTTTCTGATTTTGCAAAATTGTGTAAACAAAAGTATTACCTATAAAGCCACAGCAGAACTGTTGTGCATCTCCAAGCAAAACACAATAGGTGATTGGCCCTTGCAGGTGCAAAACTGCACAGACCGTTCTGTGTGTGACGTCAAAGTACAGCGAGAGCGATTAGACCGCATTTTTAAAATTTTTGTTTTGATGCCAAATAAGCCTTGCTGTTTTTGTTAAAGCGTGTTGCTGTTTAAAGTTTATACAAGCTACCGTTTATGTGCTGGTTTTGATTTAAATTCACTGGATTCACTGTCTAACTCTGTTAAATGTGGATGATGGCTACACTAGATGTGTGCACACACACTGTCAAGCTGTGTGGAGATCACTACCTATCCTGCTTTGTGGGGGTGTGTAGAGGTGTTGAATTTTTTTCACCCATAGTTTTTAACATTCTAAATCTTAAGTTTTATATTACGTACAACATGAAACATTGGCATTGACATAAAAAAGGAAATTTTCCTTTTGGTATTAGTACTTTTTAAAGCAGTACTTCTGTACTTTACACTTAAGTAAAGACTGTCTTAACCACTTTACTTAATGGAGTACTATTTGACCAGCCGTATCTGTACTTTCACTCAAGTAATGAGGTTAGTACTTTGTCCGCCTCTGCATACCAATGCAATAGATCACATACACTGAAAAAAAGATGCGTTATGTTCATAATCCAAAAATAAAGTTGGGTGTGCTTTGTTTCAATGTCATTTACTTCCATGCTTGATCACCAGGAGTAACATGCAGATGAGTGCAGGAAAGACACTTTGTACCTCCTAATGGCACCAGGCCTACTGATGGGAGCATTTACTTGGGGATTCATTTATTGCAGACTCCAGTTGCACCACCATATTTTTTCTAGCTTATAAGATTGGTAGAATGTATCTGACAGCCCCCTCAGAAAGTACAGGCTTCCCTGGTCTTTCTGCTACAGCATTGCTGTGTTGTCAGTCCAGTCCAGTCTGCTGTTTGATTGATTTCCATGTTTTTGTGGGTCTGTACCATCTCTGTTTTTCCATCCTGGAGGGTAGCTGTATGAAAATCCACCACCAGCTCTACTGTCTGTTTTGTTTTGCTTTCTCTCATCTTGATTACTGATGGAGACTGAATTAGCATATAACTAAAACTAAAAAGTTTAAAGCAATAAAACAAACAAAATGCCATTCCAAACTTTTTTCTGGGGAGCTCAAAATGAGATTTGTAGAAACGGTTTAGAATATACCCAGTACAAATAGATGGGGACCACATCTGCTGAGATCCAAAAAGGCCAAAAAACATCATAAAAATACTATAAAATGATCCATATGACTCAAAATCATTTGCGGTCATGTCCAATTCAAATATGTCGCACTAAACTTTTAAAAGTCAAGGAAAAAGAACAGTGCCGCTGACTATCTACCATTCCAAATCGTCGGTAAGATTTTTGAAAGGTCTTTTTTTTTCTCACCAAGATTGCAATTATTTGGTCAAAAATACAGTAAAAACTGTAATTGTCGAACTCTAATTGCAATTTCAATACGTTTTCTATGTGAAATATTTTAACATGGTATTAATTCTGTTGACAAAGCTGATTTCACTCTGCCCTTATCAGCTTCAGTGTCCATGAGCCTTCAGAAATCTGTCGAAATATGATTTGCTGCCAAGAACACGTTTACATTATTATCAGTATTGACAACCAATTGTGCTGCTAATCTTTTTGTGGAAGCTAAAAAACATTTTTTTTTGTGTACCTAGACTTTAAACTTTTTACGATAATCACGTTCATTCACAAGCTGATGTGTCCGTTAACGCAGTTGATGATATTCACAGCTTTAACTACTTGTGGCACAAGCTATTGGTTCCCTTTGCAACCCAGCAATTAGCTTGCTGTTTTACATTAAATGTCTGTGTAGCATTCACTTATAGCATTAGTCGCAGCACACATTTCATCGTGTCCTCTGAAACACTTCCACCTTCCCACTCCGCCTGTATATCTTCTGCTAACGGGTTGTTATACTGGATATTATAACCGATCACATCTAGATTGTAATGTCTGACACATGCATTTTTCTGTACGCTCCTTTGAACGATGTTGTATTGTGAAAAGCGCTATACCACAAAAATTTGAATTTGAATTTGAATTTGAATAAGCTACCTGTGCAGCAGCAGTATGTCTTAAATACTCACAGCACCATATCGGCATATGTATTGGGGCCGTATTAAGTTCCTGTACTTGCTTGCAGCAGCAGCAGTAATAATCTACAAATACAGCAATAACCAACAGTAGCAGCAATTTAGCAGCCAGCGGTGCAGATCTATTCCGCCAAGACCAAATACATTAAAACTGTCATATGCATCACCATGCTAAAATGTTCAGAGTTGTCATGATTGAAATGTCTTTCCGTCCGTTTGATAATTAATATGCATCGTTGCTTGAGAAGCTAATTAAGAAAAAATCTTACTGACCCCAAACCATTGAACGGCAGTATATTTTCTCAGGCTCAAAGCCACATCAGGAAATCCTGATTCTCAGGAGATCTTAAAGTCCGTCTGCCCCTGTCTGAACCGTCTCTATATTGGAATTTCTAAACTGTGCGCTTGAGATTGAATCGACAACTATCCTCAAAGTCGTTTGTTTAAGGTAGGATCTTTGGCCGGAGATTGGCAGTGGTTGTTTCCTAATGCATGCCGTGGACATCTCTCCTCTTGCTGGAAGTAATGGAGTCAAATGCTGACACACACAAAGTGTCAACTGTAATTGAATAGAGAATTATAGAGAGATAAAGAAAGACAACGAGAGGCGATGGAGCCAGAGAAAAGGCCACAAATTGTCTGACAGCAGAGACTCTTACACACAGACTTTAATAATCAGAGCAATTTATAAATCTACTTCCCGCTTTTGTCAAATCTGAAAGTTTTGAATCTGAATCATGGCCTGTCTCTCTTGTTGGAACACTGCATTGCAAATGTCAAGGAAAACCTTTTTTCCCCCAGACTACTAAAAATGTGAATGACTTTGAATACATAAAAACAATAATATTCCCCTGGAATGTTGTTGCTACATAAAAACAATAATATTCCCCTGGAATGTTGTTGCTACTAGTCTGAGAGATTCATCAGAACAAACAGATTTATATTGAACAATATTGCTGACATGCAAGCTCCCATCATGCATTGCAGCATGAATAAATTGTGTGGATAGTGTATTGTTTTGGGTTTTGTTGACCTTATGCTATTGCTGTTATTCATTGTGCGATGATCATCTTTTCACACACTTATTGTGTGTTTATTGATTGTCTACATTATTTTAGTCTTGCCTAGTCAGATGTTTGACGTGTGGCATAAGATCAGCACTTGGTCCTTGTTGCAGCTTTTTGTGACGAAGAGCTTAAAACTTTAACTGAATAAGACTGCCTGAAGCAACCAACCACAGTTTGCTTTCATGTGGCGTTTAGGAGCATGTTTATTGAAATATATATCAGAAAATGGAAGTTAGCAGCCAATCAGATTAGATCTTGCTACCATCAGTGACATTTGTGTTTTTTTCATTTGATATTAATAAATCTTTGCCTTTCCAAATGTTCCCTTTCTTACAGTAATTTACATAAGTTGTGTATGAAGGAGATTATGACAATTAAAAATTATTAAATTGTTAAACAAGTCTGTAGTTGATTTGACAAATTCTTTGGTATCACTTTACAATAAGGTTTCATTTGTTACATTAGTTAACTACATTAGTTAACATAAACTAACAATTAAAATATTCTGCAGCATTTTGTAATATTTGTTGATGTTACTTTGGACCCTTCTAATGCATCACTAAAATCAAAAGTTGTGTATTTTAATATTATTTAATGGACCTGAGCTAACATGACCTAACGATGAATAGTTGTATTTTTATCAACTAATATTAACAAAGATGAATAAATACAACAAATACAAGCTTATTGTTCTATGTTATTTAAAGGAACACTCCACTATGTTTGAAAATAGGCTCATTTTCCAACTCACCTAGAGTTAAACATTTGAGTTTTAACAAATTTTATTAATTTTAAACCGTTTTCGAATCCATTTTGCCTCAGTGGAGATTTAAGATTAAGTCTTTTTGCTAGTCTCAATATTCCTGATTTTAATTTGCTGCAGACAAACAGCTGTGTCCCTCTTATGCCTCTGTGAAATGGTGCTCTTTTTGCGTGGGGGCATCTGTGCTCTGTTTATGCATTGACTTGTATAATCAGTCTTTGAATCTATAAGTAATAGTTCACAAAAGAGAGATTTTGAAGAATTTTTCACAATTTTGTCCATTAAGGTTTATTATAAATACTTATTGTTTTATAATTTCATTATTGGCAGCATTGTTTGTTATTGTTACTGAAATAAAAACTTTACTGAAAAACAGAAACTACTTAAATTCATTTTCTAGCCCCAAAACTGTAAATCATAAAATAAAAGGCCCAAATTCATGTTTAGTTTTGGATATTGGTCATATAAATAATGTTTATGCCTTTTGTGAACCATGATTCTTTTGTACATTGAGAATACTAATTAAGTTTTTATGTTATAATATTTTGAGTTGTTTTTTATATTATTTCATTTCGTTTACTGTTTGTTACAGTTTTATAAACTTTGTGTTTTTTGCCAAATTAATACTTTTTGCTTTTTAGTTGTTAATATACTATAGGATTTTCAAATAATTTAGCTTAGTTTAGTTATTTTAGTACATCAGTCATAATACATCTTATGTTTATATTTTGTATTTTTTCTAGTTATTTTCAGTAACAATTTTTATATAGATTTTGTTTTATTTTTATTAACTATAATAGCCCTGTTACGAGCAAACACAATTTTTTGCACAAAAGCATGGAAATACATCACTACGTCCCCTTAGGGGCTCCATTAAAACTAATAAAAACTGAAGTAAATAAAAAATAGAAATAGACCTAAATTAAAAAAAATAAATCAATAGAAAAAAGTAATTAAAAACATATAAACTACAATGACTTTCATTGCACCACCATTCATTCCACTCATAGAATTTCCTGTATTGGTTATGCTGTGGATGTGACTGTACATGGTCCTGCTCCACTCGCCTGAGCTCCTTTTCTATATTAGTTATTAATGCTTGACTTCTTGGCAGAGACTTTATTAGTCTGAACGTGCTGTCTTGGCTGAGAATGCGATATATCATCAGTGACAGCATTACATGATTATCATATAACCGAGCCCCGATCTGCAAACAGGATCTCATTCTTTTGCATTCTCAGGGAGCACTTCCTCGCAATTGGCCCCTGGTCCGAGGGCAGGGGCCATGGCATGGAGACCACTGTAATGAGTCTCAGCTCTCCTTCCTCAAGGGGACAGCACTTCACTTTATCCTTTCCGCTTCTCTTTTCAACCGGTCCTGCGGAGGCCAACTGAAAGAGGAGGAGGAGGAAAGATAATGGAGACTATTCAATAAAAGAGAGAAGTGGCCACCTTTTTTAATGGCTGTGTCAAATGCCACGTTCTCTCTCTCTCTTTCTCTTTTCCTCAGGGGAGGACTGCATGTGTCCAGAGAGAACTGTAGCTCTGCCGCATTATAAAAGCCTTGTATGTGTGTGAGAAAAGATGATTCTGTTTGTGGTTGCGTTTATGTGTGTAAGGATTTGTATTGTCACAGACATTTCTGTAACAATTTGTGCTTTGCTTTGTTTCCGGTGCTGTAATGTCCTCTTTGCCTGTCTATTTTTATACCTGCATTGGGAGGCTGAAGTCAGCTGTCTTTAGCCTCACTAAAAAACTAATGAAGACTAGAGAGGATGACTTGGTCATTTTAATGGCACAGTCTCACAGGAACAGTGTTCAGGTTTTTAACCCACCTGCTATGGCTAGACCACCGTGTATCAATTACATTGATGCCAAGACTGCATTGCAGTTCAATTTGTCAAATGAAAGAATGAACTGAGGCAGTTTCCACAAATGGAGTACAAATTAGGGCTTGAAACTCAAGTCTTTTTTCTTTTCAACAAATTGCCATTGAAAGGGAAGTGTTTAACCTTTGGGAAAAAGGTGTCTGGTCATCTAAGATGATTAGACTAAGGCTGTGTTTACACTTGGCATTAACATGCGATCACAGTGATCCAATCAAGCAGATCGGATCATCAGTCAATCAGAACACGGTGCGTTTACACTTGGCGTCATCAACTGACTTTTCTATCTGGATAACCGATCGGATCTCTCTCTCGGGCCGATTGGATGTCTTCTGACAGTTCAGGAGAGAGGGGGCGGGGTTTTGCTTGACGTCAGCCTGTGAATGCAGACATGATAGACATCCCTGTTCGTCTAAGTTTAAATTTTATGTTTGATTGTTTCTCTACGTGTTTCCTGTGAGATGTTTATTAAAATTTATTCCTATATGTTTTCCTTTGTTGTGCAATTCCTTACTACAGCCAAACATGTGACAGATACAACTTGGCTAAACTGACGTTCCAGACGATAATATGAGCACTAAATATACTGTAATAATTAGTTATTTATGCACATTAATAAACGTGTTCTCGTCCCATCTCTTATATTTGATTGCAGAGACAAGTTTCTTGTTGGGGAATGCTCAAATCGTGGAGTGGCCTATAGTTTACAGTAATGACGGATTCTGCAAGCTGTCTGGTTACCATAGGGCAGAGGTCATGCAGAAGAGCAGCACCTGCAGGTGAGTGGCTCTCCCACCTGTCTATTTTTACCCTGTCCTTATTCAGTAGTCAAGGACAGACAGTGATGTGGTTCAAATTTATATTCGCAACTTTTCAGGCTAAGGCATGCAGGATCCAAAAATGCATTAGTGTGCATCTAAATAATGATTTGTTTTTCCACGAAGTACTTATTTGGATAGAAAACATAGTCTCAGCAGAACTTTTCCAGAGGATTAGCTCGATAAGCAGAAGCTGATCTATTAACACTGATGCAGATGCAGAATTTAAGTAGAGAATGACCGAATTTAGAATAATTTTTATTGTTTTTTTTTTTTTTTTGTTTCCTCAGTGAGAACTGACCTCTATGTTCTGCTAATTCACTCATCAGACAATATGAGGATGTTTTTCGCTAATGATTTTGGTCATGTACGGACAGACAGCGTCATTTTCTTACTCTGCTTGAGTTAGTGAGTTAATGATGCTAAAACACACTTCTCACACACTTCTCACACCACTTCAACACACTTCTCACATCAGTTCAGCTGTGTTGAGCCATAGTAGAATCTGTGTGTGCTATTTAGCCACTCAGAGAGCGCATTTCTCCTGAGCCATCACTGAACACCTTGTTAGCGCTAAATATGCTCAGTAAGGTGCCAATCATCGGAGCAGAAATAGAAATACCAACTGCAGCGATTTGGCTCTACCTCCATGCAGTTATATGGATCTGCCTACAGACTGTGATATGACTCCAGATTGACTCAGGATTCAAGGGGAATTTTAGAGGTAGAATTGGCACAAGCCTTTGTCAGCTAAAGCAATAAGGGTGAGGATTTGAAACTACAAATCTCTGAGTAGTGTAGCGTCTGGACCAATCAAACACACAATATATATTTTGTTAGCTATATTTAACAAATACTCTGTAACACCCCTCAGTTAACAAGCCATATGAGGACCTATGGACCCTTCCCCTGAAATGCGTCTTAACACCTCAGGAAGGCAGAACAGGCCTTTGGTTCCATGGTAACCAATGCTGATATTACTGGTTTTATGGCCCAAAGGAATGCGAGTAGAGAAAATCACTACCTTTTCCATAGGAAGAGACACAATGCACAATAAAAATGGACTCTTCTCTAATTAATTCATAGAAAAACCTTTCTGTGAATGAACACATATATCCTTCAGGTCATTGTGTGTGTTGTATTTGATATTTTATACTGTTTTAAGCAGGCTTATGATGGAACCACTCGTTCCTGTCATCTTGCCTATATGTAATCCTACCATGTTTAGTATCTATGAATTTGTCTTCTGATGATCTAAACGAGAGTGTATATTATATGTTGGTACATAGGCAGTATATATTAGTGTCCTGAGAATCTTTATTAATTTCGATTGAAGTTCCATATGCAAATTACTATGCTCTCAGACAAAGGGTCATAAAACTGCCCATTATTTCCAACCTCCCGCTTGGGATTTCCGCCTTTCTCATTGGACAAGCCCATCTTTAGAGGCATGAATCTTTGCAGGCTTTAAAGGCCACACATCAGTGACCCGCCCCAGTCGGTGGTTTGTTTTAATTCTGAGAAGATGTAAGATTTTCGCAAACGCTGTCCAGGACACCCTAGTACGTGCCATGCTTCGCCTTGACTTTTCCTCCATTCACCAAGTTCCTCTGACTCAAACTGGTTCTTTTCATCAACCAACTTCAGCAAAGATCACTGGGACTTTCAGATTGCATAAAGCCTTTCTTTCAGACAGATGAGACGTGCAAGTGTTCAAATTTAGTCTTATTAATTGATACCTTAGGCATAATTTGTACCTTTTTAGAAAGGTGTGTTTGAACTAAGAAGCTGATTTTTCCTTCAGGCTGTAGATCTGCTGAGTATCAAATGGTACCATAGTTTCATATTTTTATTTTTCTTCTTTTTACTGCCTAAGCTTTAATCCTGTTCCTGTACCAAATGTATGCGTGTGTGTGTGTGTTTATGTAGTTGTTAGACTAGTTTAAGGTGTTTTGTAGTTTTTTTTGTTTTTTTTTTGTTCTAAATCATTTATTATCACACTTGACGTGTTCCTTTTTTGACCAAACCTTGACATCCCTATCCTGCGATTATGCTACACGCTCTCTCATAAATATCCACCACCCTTCTCTTCCACGTCTTAACTCTTCTTGTCAATTCCAATACTACGCTTTGTCATTGTATATTGAACAGGTTTGTTCTTTTCTTTTTTTATTTAATATTTTGTAAATGTCATTTAACAAGAATTTTTCTGAGTGTCTTGTTTGTTATCCATTTTATTAATTGTATTATCAAAGTCGGAAACCACTTGTATGCTTTCAAATTTTTGGCATTTTGTTTTAATTATGCTGCACAATTTTAGTGCAATTTTATAATCAGCCAAACAAGTGAAAAGTTGAATTAGAAAATGAACATGAATTTCAGATTTTTCTGTATTTCTCCCAGCATGAACTAAGGACTGTACAAAGATGTTCAAATGATCATTGTCACAAATTTACTTAATTAAAAAAAATAGGACAGAATTATAAATATGTTGTATTTATCCCCCACCAAAAAAACCCCCCCAAAACCTCTTGTATTTTTCCAGGCTAGAATTATAATTTGACTGCCAGATTTTCTATGTGGTCTTAGACTTTTGAACCCCAGTGTCGCCAACTTATTTGCAAACATTTATGAGAACTTCAGTCACTAAAAACACAAGAATACCTTGTATTTTGCTGCTTTCCTGAACTGTTTCAAATGTAATGTTGCCTTCCTTTTACTTAACCTTATAGGATATTTCCCCCAAAAATGAAATTCTGTCATTAATTACTCACCCTCATGTCGTTCCAAACCTGTAAGACCTCCGTTCATCTTCAGAACACAAATTAAGATATTTTTGATGGAATCTGAGAGCTGTCTGACCCTCCCATAGACAGCAAGGGTACTACCACGATCAACATCCAGAAACGTAGCAAGGAGATTGGTAAAATAATCCATGTGACATCAGGGGTTCAACCGTAATATTACGAAGCTACGAGAATACTTTTTGTGCAGAAAAGAAAAAAAAATCACTTTATTCAACAATTTGTCTCCTCCGCGTCACCCTAGCACCATTTTGGAGAGTATCCACTGAACGCAAACAGCGTATGTTGTTCTGTGTCAGCCGCATCACACGGATACATTGTTTTCGTTCAAATCAAAGCACAAACAACGTAGAAAACGAACCCCTGATGTCACATGGATTATTTTACCGATCTCCTTGCTACGTTTCTGGACGTTGATTGTGGTAGTACCATTGCTGTCTATGGGAGGGTCAGAGAGCTCTCAGATTCCATCAAAAATATCTTAATTTGTGTTCCGAAGATGAACGAAGGTCTTAATTGGTTTTGCGAACACTTAGGGTGAGTAATTAATGACAGCATTTAAATTTTTGGGTGAACTAACCCTTTAAGGGTAAAACATGTCGGAAGTGTGGCTCAGCATCTACTGTTTGTCCAGCCTCCACATGTTAAATAGAGTGGCTGCAGTAACTGACAGCCCGTGTCATCAGCCACTGCCCCTTGTGCACACTCTGTGAGTTAAACTGACAGTGAAAGACAAGGTAGAGTTTGCTGGGCGGATGTGTGTGGCACACAGGTGTGCGCACTTCCCTAAGTCTCTTTTTGTCTTTTTCTGCTCTCTTTGTCTTGCTCATTTTCATCACCTGTTTCTCCCTTTCCCACCCACTTCTCTCATTCTCATAACCTTTTTTCAACTTTTCATCCTTTGTCTCTCTGTCCCCCTGGCAGTTTCATGTACGGCGAGCTGACAGACAAGAAGACAATAGACAAAGTCAGACAGACCTTTGATAACTATGAGTCCAATTGCTTTGAAGTGCTGCTCTATAAGAAGAACAGTGAGTATTCCCAGCTACAATTGTTTCACTGTGCCTGCTGTTTCTAGTGGAAAAGTGAAAGTACAGAGATGCAATTGTGTCCATGTTGGAAGCTGAATTTCTGAAATGAATGAAAGTGATTTAAGAAATGGCTTAGTTTTCCCGTTTATCTATAGACTATATATTAATGTTTTGTTTGAATGTGTAGTGTTCAGTTTAGTTTGCAGTCTGCCCATTTCTATTTGTGGGCTGACTGTGAACATGGATGGGCATTATCATTTTGACAGCATAATCAGCCAATCACAGCGATGTGGAGGCACCTCCTCCTCTTATGTGACTTTTATTATTACTGTAAGATCTCAGTGAAAACACTTTAAGTGTGCTCGACTTCAAGCAGCCCTGCCCAAACCGATTGTGTCTGACTTGAAGCAGTGCATATCGGTTAAAAATTTTTGTCTGGCTACAATGTATTAGGCTGTGACGGATAGAATTACAGTCTTTACAATAGCACGCACTGTATAAAGGTCCTAGACCATATAATTTTGAACTTTTTAAAAACTGTTTTGTGGAGTTTTTGAACTTTTTAAAAACTAGTTTGTGGAGTTTTTGTCTACTGATTTTTATTTTTATTTTTTCCCAGAAAGATGTTTAATCAGTGAACAATCAATATGTTATTAAACAACAGTACGATTCATTGAACGCACCTTAGTTTCAATCATCACAGCCTCTTTTTCATTCCTGGCACTAATCTGTGTTTTTATAACTGTAAAAACTCTGTTCGTGTGATTATAATGTTATATTGTGTTAAGTTAATCAATATAATAGTGATAAAAAATATAGACCCCACTTTATTGCTTATTTTGAACTTTCTTCTTTTACATACAGGCACTATATCAAGCAGCACAAAACCTGTTCAATAAAAAGTGTGTCTGGATGTTAGAAAAAAAAAAAACATTAAAAATTCAAATAATACATCTAACCTAATTCATTTGCAAACACAGCATGAACGTCGATACAGCCAGCAGAAAGTGTCCGATTTTATGGCACAGTTTTCAACTCAATGAGCTAAAGGGAGGCAAAAGAGGCACTACGTTTCTCTAAAAACGTTCTCACTTTTATGAAAAAAAAGTGTCCTACTTGAAATAGGTTTGGGCATTTAAATAGTGTAGTCTACTCAAGTACTCTGGGAACTGTGCAGATACTAAATATTTGATGTAATGTTTATATTTGTCATGAGTAAGTTTGGTTGTTACATCGCGTTATATTATTTTTTAGCGCTGTTGGTCTGTGGTTCACTTTCTATTTTCACCACAGGTTGCTTGACATAAAGCTGGGTGCACACTGTACAATTTTGGCCACAATGAGACAAATTTTGCACATGCTAAAAGATTCTTTTTACATATGTCCATTTTTAACAAGTCTGACGTTAATTACAACTAAGATCCTACATTGTGACGATACGCTGTAACAAGTTAAAACAGTTATTTTAAAGAGTCTGAAGAACCCGTGTTCTGTTCCATTCAGTTACGCTCGGTTTAGCTGTCGAGTTGTGTCTGTGTATGTGTGTGTTCTCATCTCCTTACTCTCCTTACCCAGATTCTGTTAACAGTCACGTAATTTATGATCATGAACGATCATCGGCTACTCATGCCCATCCCTAAAAACTTAACATCTTTGCTGAGTTATTTGATCATTTACACCTCGAGGCATCTTGCATTTTGGGCACAATTGCATCCTCTCCACTCTTGAATTTTTCTAATGCAGCTACTATAAAGATAAATCTCCCCATGTTGCCTCTATAAGATAAAGCTGTCCTGTTAAGCTCCAATGTAATGACCCATTAGGCACATGGGTTACACAGTATATTTCTCATATGGGTGAACTGAAAACCTTGCTCTCAGTGATCTTCCTGTCTCCCTCCTTTTTCTCAATTCCTGTCTTTCTCCTGCGATTTTTATTCGCCACAATAATCACATCATCATTTATTCTTCTCCTTCCCTTCCTTGGACCTCTCTGTCACTTTCACTTTCCCTCACCATTCTCATCATTTTCATCCATGTCTTTTAACTTCCTGGTCATGACTTCTTTTAAACCCTCAATTCACTTCTCTTCACATACTTTTCATACTTTCCTTTCATCTCACCCTCTCTCCTCTCTCATTGTGTTCATCCGGTGCTGTCAGGAACCCCTGTGTGGCTCTACATGCAGGTGGCCCCCATCAGGAATGAGAACGATAAGGTGGTCCTGTTCCTCTGCACTTTTAAAGACATCACTGTCTTCAAGCAGCCCATTGAAGATGAGACCACCAGAGGTAAGAACTCTTAATCTTATCTTGAGTGTTGCATTTTTCAGACTTGTGATTGAAATTGCATTAAAACACACACACACACACACATTTGCACACACACACCACCCAAACTTGATTGACAGTTACTTTTTTTTAAAAATTGTGAATGGACTTTTCTCTTAAAAGAAACCCCACCTGATTAACCCTTTGTCCAATGTTTCATAGAGAAATGCAATCTGGATGAACAATGATATTTTGTTAGACCTTGCATATTTTATTATATTCATTTTAAATGTCAACATACATTTTTTATAATTTCCATCTGTTTTTCTTTTATTGGTCCCCAGTTCAAGTTTTTACCTGGAAGGTTCTGTACCTGGGACTAATATTTTGACATTTTCGGTGTCAGAGAATTATCTTAACTTAATATATTTTTTTTTTCCCAACCTGATATCAGATTACTTTATTACTTTAAACTTATTTATTTACTTTTACTTTTTTAACGGTATACACTACACAATTTCGTGAGGATTACATTTAAAAGTCCTTAACTCTTTTTTTTATTAAATATAAGAAAAAGATAAATTTGTCTTTCTACATCTACCCCATAGTTAAGGTCAATGTTGTTTATTTCCTTATTTAGGATATTCAGATTAGCTTTACTTGGGAAAAGGGGAAAAGTACTGGTTCATCAATCGATTTTTTAGTTTTCCCCTTAAAATGTTCTTAAACAATGTCAAACATAGGACGTATTTTTGACTTTTAAATGTGTCTGTACAAGTAATATTTTGACTATTGTTATGTTTCCAAACAGATTACTTACTTTCCATTCTTCCCATGATTTACTTTATTACCTTTCTTAAATTTATTTATATATTTTTTAAGTATACCCATAACAAATGTTCTTGAGGTTTACATGTAAAAAGTCCTTTAATATCTTACATAATATTTCAGAAATGTATCTTATTTTAAGGATTTAGATATTTTTACTGGAGAACCACACAAAAATATTGAATTAAGGTCAGTTGGATATGTTTTAACTGGCTGTTTGTGTGTTGCAGCCTGCTTGGCACAATATCACAGGTAAGTGTGGGTGTTTTTTGGGGGGGGGGTTTTTTTTTTTTTTTTTTGTTTTTGATCGATCATGAGAGCGACAAGCTGCACTTTATGTTGGAGAGTGCTGCGTATGGCCGGAGTGTCACTGCAGTCAGTCGTAGAGGTTACTTGTATAGGCTATATGTGCATTTATGATCGATAGGCATTGTCAGATCCTAGTTTTCCCACCATTTACTCTCTTTCTGCTTTTCTCTCTCTCAATCTCATATAAACCAGTGGCTATTTTCCTTGTCAGCTTGTGCCACTGCTAAACTGAAGCACTTGTCCTTTGCCAGTGATCCTAGTCCACACAGGAGCTCTTTAAACACACACACACACAGACACATACACACATTTATATTTCCCCTCAGAGACTTGATGGCAGCTGCTGTCACTTTGTGGCAGGGCACCTGTGCCCAACTGAGACTCTTGTCAGTGGGTGTTTACAGAGCGACAGGAAGTGAGTTCAGCGAGTATCACTCTCGAACAGATAAACAGCCATCCAATGAACAGGCAGTGCTGAAGTTACAGTTTTTCTGAATTCCAAAACACATTTCTTGAAACCATCACTAATTTTCTCAAAACCTTAAACACAAATCTACATACTCAAACTAAATTCACAAAACCTCTGACTCTTGCATCAAAATCAAACAATCACTGCAAAACTATTTCACTTGCACTCAAAAACAACTGGTGCTCTCAGATCACACACACACATGAGTCAATAAAATAAACACTACAGAGCCATCATTAGACACTACAGAGAAAAATGGAGAACAATGCATCCAGAACATTACAGAAAAAAAATATTGTATTGAGTAAACAATTTTGCAATTCTGTAAAAAAGTATAGTAATTGCAACTGAGTAAGGTGAATATATTTTATAGGCCTACTGTATGTACTGCAAGAACAGTATTGTGCTGAATATTGAATAGTACTGGATGTTTATGTATATTCAGCACTTGGATACTGCAAAAATACTGCAGTCCAACTGCAAAGGCCAAAAAGGTCAAATAAAACTCTGAATGAATAGCATGTTACAGTACACTCAAATACTGTAAGTTGTGCAATCGTAAAATCAGGGTCAGTGAGACATTCATTCTGTCTCAGAAGCATCATGTCTTTGTGCTTGAGTCCCGCCTGAGGACTCTGTCCACATCACAAGTAATGTTGTCTTTTTTTGCTAGACAAAGAGAAAAAACCCCCTCTGGTCTGACAGATCCAGCCTTGATAACACTCTCTAAACCTTACTCTTTCTCTCCTCATCCTCTTCCTCCTCATCTTCCACTTCTTACATGTACTCTTCCTCCTCTCCTTCTCAGATTGTTTCCATCTATTGCTCGTGTCATCATTCAGTCACACGTGCCACTTGTGCACTCTGAACTGGCTCATATTGTGTACAGTTGGTTTGATCACATCATTAGAAACAAGTGTGAACAATTTTGAATCGTTGTGTGTAAACGATGACAACTGTGCTTTAGTTGTGTTTAACTTTTGCCGCTTGTGTTTAGCATTTTGCAGCACAAATGCATCACAGTGTGATAAGTGTTTAAGTGAATGAAAATGTTTTTAGAGTTTTGCAAAAAGAGTGCATTAGATTTGCAAATAGAGCCTAACTGCCCTGGATGTGTCTTAGGTTTAACAGAAGGAGTGCTTTATTCGACAGATTGGTTTAAGCTAGTGAGAATTTGGATCAGAGATTGGGGTTTAGTGTTTTAGCAATTCAGAAAAAACGATAAACCATTCTGCATTTAGTGACAGCTGTGGTAGCAAAAACCGTGCTATTTTCTTAAAAGAACTAAAAGAAAAGTTTTGATAATCATTTTGATAATTTAAAGAACCTTCTTCCACTATAAAGAACATTTTTGCACGGAACGGTACCTAACACTCTTATAAAGGTTCTTTATTGGCTTTTTTGGTTCCATGAAGAACCTTTAACACCATGGAACCTTTTCAGTGCACAAAAAGGGTCTTTATATTTTTTAAATGTTCTTCACACTAAGAAAAATGGTTCTTTTTAAGAACTGTTCACTGAAAGGTTTTTTTGGGGAACCAAAATGGTTCTTCTATGGCATTACTGTGAAAACACCCTTTTGGAACCTTTATTTTTAGAAGTATATGGATGTGAAAGGTTCTTTAAGGAACCATTAATGCCAGTAAAGAATCTGTTTTTAATAGTGTATGTTGAGATCAAGCATTAGTGCTTGCATAGTAATCTACCTGCTTTTGCAGTTACAGTTACATGGTATTTGGTATGAAATGTCAATGAAAACATCACAGTTTCACTATGATTGTGGGCTCAACCAATTACTGCCTATATTCTCCCCATTGAATAACCAAAATTCTACTGGCTATACATATCCATATAGCTTTTTAAAAATATTTATGAATATAGAAAATTATGCATCACGGGTGACTGCGCTCATATTTACTTTGACATAGATGAGCCTGCTTATCACCACACTGACCCACAGACTTTATTAAGCATCTATCAGGCATTCAAATCACCTACAGTGATTACTTTGTAAATGAAGGACTATTTGCCCTTATCAAAATGCTAATCTATGCCGCTTCTGACCCTCGATGCACTAATAAATATTAACAGCACAATCAGATTATTCATAGCTTGGCGTGCCGCTTGAGCTTGTTGTTATGAGAGCTGTTGTTCTAAAGGGGCATTTGTTAAACGTCATTTGCCAGGTGTGTATTCAGTATTGCTTCATGAATAGCTCATGTGCATTTACCGATGAGAGAGTGCAGCATCAGGTATGGAAAGCCTGCATCAAGGGCTTTGAACAGCAACATCAGCTGTATTGGCAATACATTTAAATGTGTTCTTTATATGGTTCCTCTGGTGGGAGTGGAATGTATGTATTTAAATCATGATATGATTGATGACCTTACTGGAATGAGAGTGATTGGCTATACAGCATCTGCTACTTCATTTAAGAGTTGTACATGGGCTGTTTCCTTTAGGGTTGAAGAGTCAGTGTCATGTATGGCTCTTAATAATGCTAAAGCTCTGGCTTTTTAAACCAGGGGGTTGTGAAAAATATATAATAAACAATGTGATGTAATATAATATAAAATTCTGTATTCTAAATGTGATATTCTATCAAATTCCACACATATTTAGCAGCACAACTGTTTTCCAAGATTGATATAAATAAGAAACTGTTTCTTGAGCACCAATTATCATCTTAAATCATTTCTGAAGGACATGTAACACTGAGACGCGGAGCAAAAAAAAAAAACAAAACAAAAAAAAAAAAAAAAAACACACGGAAATATGGCCTGCCCAAATGCGTTTTCCCATCACATGAATAACTTACTTTACAATATATTCATAACTAATGTTATTTTAATGTTTAATATTTCATAATATTACTGTTTTTGATCAAACAGTTTTGATTGAACTGTTAATTCAAGCTTTGGCTTGTTGTTTTTTAATGTAAAGAATGACATGCATTGTGCATACCTAGTGAAGCTTTTAGTGTTATTTGCATCACAGGTATTTTGTAATTAGTTGTATAATCGAGGTCTTCAGAGCTTCATTCCATGTGACTGCTGCCCCTGGGGAGAGGATAGAGCTAAAAGCTAGAGTACAGTATGTGTGTGTGCTGTGTGTGTGTGTCCATGTATGTTTCCATGTATGCTGTCTCAAAATCCCACTGGAATAGTGTTCCTGTCATTAATGCTCTGCTCTGCACTGGTGGTCCAATGAAATATGCAAAGCATCTGCATAGAAATAATAAAGCACCGTTAGGCATCAGTGCACACATTGCACACAGGGTTACTTTGTACTGACTGTGCATTCATCCCAAGCAGTTAAAGGATCTGTGCATACATTTAAACCACAGGTGAGTGTGTGTGTTCTTTCTCTGAGGACCTCTGGCCTATCAGCATGATCTCATTGATGGTGGCTTACCAGAGGGGCACAAACTTCAAATAATAGCAAATAGGGAAGAAAAACGAGCAATGATTATGGGCTCCATGGCAACAGTGAAACCCTTTGAGATCCTTCCAGATCTTTCTGTAAGCATCTGATAGTTACTTGGAGAGGATTTTCAGCTCATCAGATGTATACTGTAGGACCTTGGCATTGACACCAGTGTAAATGGAGAGCTAGCCAGTAGAAGTTCAAGGGAACGTAGTTAGCAGCCCTCAAAAAGGATGAATCTGTGTTTATGGGTAGTCATCTACTAGGTTCAGAGCTGCAGATAGAAAAAAATAACAGGGAGATGAACCATTAAGCAGAAAGCAGGCATTAAGCAGATAGCTGTAAATAGTATACATTTCATATAGCACAATGTTAAGAATTTGATCTTACTTTTTGGCCATATAAATATCATCACCTGCACCAAATTGCA